>JAACNH010003712.1:0-27458 GCA_019447015.1 Hymenochirus boettgeri
TGTTGTAGCAGTTAAGTTGTTGGATGAGATGGGGATGTCGTACTTGGAGATGTAGTTGTTGATTGTCTCAGTTGTGATTGATTTTGTGTGAGTGTTCAGTGGTAGAAAATGTACCAGTTAAAGTTGTTACATGAGATGTGGAGGTTGTACTTGGAGAGGCTGTGTGATTGTCTCAGTCGTGGTTGATTTGGTGTAGTTTCAGTTGTAAGAAATGTACCAGTTGAAGGTGTTACATGAGATGTGGAGGTTGTACTTGGAGAGACTGTGGTGATTGTCTCAGTCGTGGTTGGTTTTTGTGTAGTTTCACTTGTAGAAGTTTTGTCCAGTTGAAGTTGTTGAATGAGTTGGGAGGTTGTGCTTGGAGATGTGGTTAATGTCTCAGTTGTGATTGGTTGTGTGTAGTTTCATGTGTAGAAGATGTACTCTTAGTTGAAGTTGTTACATGAGATGTGAAGGTTTGTACTTGGAGAGGTTGTGGTTATTGTCTCAGTCATGGTTGGTTTGTGTGTAGTTTCAGTTGTACCGAGTTGAAGTTGTTGAATGAGATGTAATGTTGTACTTGGAGATTGTGGTGTTTATTGTATTAGTTGTTGTTGATATGCTGTGTACTTTGAGGATGCAGATGTTGTAGGCATTAAAGTTGTTGGATGAGATGGGATATCGAACTTGGAGATGTCGTTTTGATGTCTCAGTCGTGATTGGTTTGTGTGTGTTCAGTTTTTGTAGAAGATGTACCAGTTGAATTTGGTACATTAGATGTGGAGGTTGTACTGGAAGAGTCTGGGATTGTTGTCTCAGTTGTGGTTGTTTTTTGTGTAGTTTTCTGTTGTAGAAGTTGTACCTGTTAAAGTTGTTGAATGGTTTGTGCAGTTGTGCTTGGAGATGTTGTGGTTAATGTCTCAGTCGTGATTGGTTTGTGTGTAGTTTCAGTTGTAGAAGATGTACCAGTTGAAGTTGTTACAATAGATGTGGAGGATGTACTTAGAGAGGTTGTGGTTTTGTCTCAGCTGTGGTTGGTTTGTGTGTAGTTTCAGTGGTTAGAAGATGTACCAGTTGAAGCTGTACAATAGGTGTGGAGGATGTACTTGGAGAGGTTGTGGTGGTTGTCTCAGTTTCTGATTGGTTTGTGTGTAGTTTCAGTTGTAGAAATGTACCAGTTGAAGTTGTTGAATGAGTTGTAGAGGTTGTGCTTGGAGATGTGGTTAATGTCTCAGTTGTGATTGGTTTGTTGTAGTTTCAGTTGTAGAAGATGTACCAGTTGAAGTTGTTACATGAGATGTGGAAGTTTTCTGGAAGAGTCTGTGATTGTTTGTCTCAGTTGTGTGTTGTTTTTGTGTAGTTTCTGTTGTAGAAGTTGTACCAGTTAAAGTTGTTGAATGAGTTGTGGCAGTTGTGCTTGGAGATGTTGTGGTTAATGTCTCAGTCGTGATTGGTTTGTGTTAGTTTCAGTTGTAGAAGATGTACCAGTTGAAGTTGTTACAATGATGTGGAGATGTACTTGGAGAGGTTGTGGTTATTGTCTCAGTTGTGGTTGGTTTGTGGTGTAGTTTCAATAGTAGAAAATGTACCAGTTGAAGTTGTGTTAATGAGTTGTAGAGGTTGTGCTTGGAGATGTGGTGTTATTGTATTAGTTGTTGTTGATATGCGTGTACTTTGAGATGCAGATGTTGTAGCAGTTAAAGTTGTTGGATGAAATGGGGATGTCGTACTTGGAGATGTTGTGGTTAATGTCTCAGTCGTGATTGGTTCGTGTGTAGTTTCAGTTGTAGAAGTTGTACCAGTTGAAGTTCTTACAATAGATGTAGAGGATGTACTTGGAGAGGTTGTGGTTATTGTCTCAGTTGTGGTTGGTTTGTGTGTAGTTCAGTTGTAGAAGTTGTACCAGTTGAAGTTCTTACAATAGATGTAGAGGATGTACTTGGAGAGGTTGTGGTTATTGTCTCAGGTTGGTTTGGTTTTGTGTGTAGTTTCAGTTGTAGAAGTTGTACCAGTTGAAGTTCTTACATAGCTGTAGAGGATTGTACTTGGAGAGGTTGTGGTTATTGTCCTCAGTTGCTGTTGGTTTGTGTGTAGTTTCGTTGTACCAGTTAAGTTGTAAATGAGATGTAATGGTTGTACTTGGAGATGTTGTTGTTGATGTCTCAGTCGTGATGGTTTGTGTTTAGTTTCAGTTGTAGAAGATGTACTAGTTGAAGTTGTTACATGAGATGTGGAGGTTGTGCTTGGAGATGTGGTATTGTCTCAGTCGTGGTTGGTTTGTGTGTAGTTTCAGTTGTAGAAGTTATACCAGTTGAAGTTGTTGAATAAGTTGTGGAGGTGTGCTTGGAGATGTGGTTAATGTCTCTAGTCGTGATTGGTTTGTATGTTGTTTCAGTTAAAAAACTTGTACCAGTTGAGTTGTTGTATCAGACGTTGAGGTTGCACTTGTAGCTTTTGTGGTTTTTGTATCAGTTGTAGTTGATATGTGTGAGTTTGAGATGCAAGGTTGTACCAGTTGAAGTTGTTGGAGAGATTTGAAGGTTGTTTTTTTGATAGTGTATGGTGTGTTATAGTTGGGCTATTTGATGTAGTAGATGTAGTTGTTGAATGAGAAGTGTGCTTGGCTGTGGGGTTGGGTGTATTTGTTGTTTCAGATGAAGTTGTTGATGAGAAGCTGAGGTTGTGCTTGCCCTGTTGTGAATGTTGTATGTGTGTGATTGGTGGGGTTTTTCAGTTGAAGTTTTTCTTGGAGTCGATTCAGTTACTTTGTTGGATGTACTTTGGCTAAGTTGTATGGATTGTTGGCAGAGAATCTGATGTTGTAAGTGGAGAAGGAGAATCTGAGCTGAATGTTTTTGAAGTTGGATAAGTTTGGGTTGTAGGAGTAGTTACAGTTAGATCTGGTGTGAGATAATTTTTCTTTGTTAGTAGTTGCATGCGTTGTTTTCGAAATTCCAACGTTGTGGCTGATGTTTCCTTTGGGCTATAGAGAAATATTCTATGTAAATTCTTGTGTTATTTTAATAGGGAAAAAATGGTAAAATTTTAATTTATTTTAATTTTGTATGATCTTCAAAAACCTCTATAAATGTGCAATGTTTGTTGGTTTTGGATCTTTTCTTAAAACCCACACTAAAGCAGTAATATTTCCTAGCTCGGGTTTGAATTCGTGGTATCTGCATAATACATTCTGAAAAAAGCATGATGCACCAAAATAAAAGTTTTATACTACTTTGGTATCGGGCTTCAATCCACTCAAGAGAAGGAGAAAATACACACCCTCCGCAAATGTGGCTCCAGTATTAATTACTGGATTTGCTACTGGGGGTAATTCCAAAATAAATTTACCCCTGGTTCCATTGCTGGTCTTAAATTGGGAGTTAAAAGTGGTGCAAATCCTTTATTAAATCCGTGCGCCGGTTGCACAGGTGTCTTTGGTGAAAATTGGGGAGCCGTTGCAATTATGGAGTTAAACTTGTGCTACCTTTACCAATAATGGTTATCACAAGTTTATGTCCCCTTTTAGCACAGCACGCCTGATGCCTGGATGAATGAGGCCCTTGGTGTGCTACAATTGCTCTCCCTGAAGCAAGCAAGATGTAGCAGTGCTGTTATCAATCCTGTCTACCTTTCTGCTGATGTTAAAAAAGTCCTGAAAGGGAATCTAATCCTTGGCATATTGCCTTCTATTGGAAAGAATCACAACTCGACTTAAATTCTGTGCTAGTTACGCTAACACTCAGTAAGTCACAGTAATGTGTTAGATGTATTTGCTGATTGCGGCTCACATACCTTATTTCCCTTTCCACAGTGCTGTAGAAATCTTACTAATGCATTTACCTGTGTTGATGTATTAATTTGTCTTCACACCAGTCGATAATTAGTTTACTGATTTACAAATTTGAAGATTTTAGTCTGATTTTCACCTTGAATTTTAGCTTCACATTTGCACTTGTATGTAAATGTAAAATTCCAGGGTTTAGAAATGATGATATATTCTTACCTTGTATTACATTATTTTCCTTCATGGTTCAAAAAGATGATTAGTTTTAGAAAGATAAAAATTGTATATAATTTTATAGATTTGCAATTTAAAAGTTTCTTTTTTGGCCATTTCTAGTTCTGCTGAAAAATACCTTAAAAGTCGATTTCAATTTTTAGTGAAAGGTGTCGTCAATCAAAGATGTTTTAGCTAATGAGCAATTTTAAGATTATTTCTCTGGTACGTCTTTTGACTAAGATGTTAGTCTTTTAGAATAATATATTTTTTAGTCTTAAATCTTGTGATATTTGATTTAGAGGGGTTGTTAAGGAAATTTAGGCAAAAGTTATATATCATAGAATTATAAAGAGCAACACAATGTATTAAAGTGAAAACAATCCAAATATTACAATTAATATTTGAGATTTGAAGTAGTTTTAAAAATGTCATAAGATTTTTTTGTGTGTAAGTAGGAAATGATGGGAAATATTTTTTATAGATTTTTATGATTATAACAAGCAGACTTGCTGTAGTTCTGAAGACAAAATCAGTGCCATATCTTTGTATAGTTTAAATGAAGAACCAGTAGGGGCCCCAACTTCTTACTTTTCCTATAAAGATTCAGACACTCCCAGATAACCCAGATTTTTGCTAGGGGCCCCAGCAATTCCTTGTTACGCCACTGACCTGAAGAACATCACAAGATGGGTCTACTTCTGGAACTTAGACCAAAGTGAAAAGTCAGTCATTCAGTATAAGAAAATCATTTTCAGATAAAATTACAATTTTATCAATATTATCAGACATTTTACAACTGTTCTAAACTGTAAAAAAGATATATTGCAAAGATATGAAACACATTGGGCCTTATTTATAAGGTTCATTATTAGTAATGTTGATAATGAACCTTTGTAGAAATTACAGCTAGTAGTGGACACAGCTTTTAGTAGACAGAGATTTTTGTCGTGGCCAATTGATAGCTTTAAAAGATCGTTGTCATATCTTGTTTACAGCTGGACACTTTCTGATTGGAAAGATCTGGGACAATCATAGAATTAAAATAATCATTCCCCTACCTGCAATAGAATGGTGATGAAAGCTTGCTTACCTTGCCAAAAATCCTCTGAAACTCACACTAATGCCATACTACCGATTCTTTTGGGAATGTCCTCTTACCATTGAGCTCCTCATCAACGATGCCTTCATCAAACCTTGATCAGTTCTTTGAGCTAATATAACCAAATATCTCTCTTCTCTTCCTACTGTACCTCAGTTATGTCTTGTCATATCAGGTCTGTTCTTCCCTATCTACTAAAATGATTTAAGGCTGATAAAGGGCTTCGATGGGATCGGATATTGGTGTTTCTGAGGCAAATGAATGTTCATGTTGGCATCAGGAACTCGTTATGAAAATTAAAGTATCTCTTAAGTGTTTTTCCATCCTGAATGATCTCTCTATCCTCATTATTGGGAAATCATGTGTAGCCACATCTTTAGCAATCACAACACAAATATGTTCTGTGATGTTAACCCGCTTAAAAGTAATTTCCCCCATTTGCACCATAATTCTTCCTACTCAGGGCTCCTAACATCCAATATCTTACCTTGAAGTGTGACAGTCCTGTAGCACACATTTTCAGTAGTTAGTCATGGCCAATGACTAAAGGCAGCAAGAAAATCCAGATGCTTTATGTCTGTGTGAGCTCCGTAAAGTAGATGGCATTCGTGGAGAGACTTGATTGTAACATCTGACTGCTAGACCCATGGCGAGAAAGGTAAGTGTTGTGCAAATGAGGTTTGAGGGTGGTGTTGTGCCCAGAGCTAGAATTTTGAACATGCCCTTAAACTAGATCCTAATTATGTTCTAGAAATTCTTGCTGATCATTGATAACTCTTAAAACTATACCCATCACATGATTAAAAGGTGAATGAACCTACACACAGAATTTATAAACCGATACCGCAGGTGTGTTACAAGACCTTGAATTACTGGCCAATATAGGGAGTCTATTGGCAGCCTCGTTACCACCACGGTTGTTAAAGACTGCAAAGGTGAGCATGATGGTATTTTACAACAACAAAAGTGGTACACTACCAATATGTGCTGAAAAATACTGACCACACATAACCATGCAAATGCATTAAAAAATTTTTGTCTTGCTAATCACATGATCGTTCCTGCTACACAAACATGTATGTACTTACTTGTCAGTGATGGCTGTGAGAAAACTAGAATAAATAGAAAACAGACAAAGCATTAAAAGGACACGTCTAAATTGTGGGATAAATTCTGTACAAAATAGATTGATTGATGTTTCTATAAAGTTTTTTGCTTATAGACCCGCCCCGACCTTAGCTTTTGTTATTTATGTATTTACAGATCATTGCTATTTTATGACCCAGTATTTAACTATCCCAAAGTGTACACATTCATTTTTATCACTACTTCTTTCATTTTGTTACAAGTTTGGTAAACAATCCTGTGTGATGCCTTTAATAATAAAATTAGATAAAGGTTCGCTTTGGCTATTTAAACATGTACAAACCCCAAACTATCTTACATATTGCCAGAGTATACCACGTGTGTTACCCAGCGTAAGGACCCTAAATGCTTGGTCTTCACCCCTGGGTTCTTCTTAGTAAGCAGAATACTTCACCAGTGGAGAAACGCTCTTAAAACAATATTTTTATTTAATCTCTGAAAAACCCATCACAATTTCTGCCACATGGCTCACTTTTTCAGACTGGAAATACTGCAACGTTTCGGATCACCATGATCCTTGTCAAGCTAACCGGAATTAATTAAACTTTCTTTCTGACTAGCATTAAGGTCCTAACCCTGGTTACTATGAATGTGTAATGAAGGGGAGTGGGTGGGGTAGGGAGATGAGTGTAAAAACTGTTTCATATATATTAAAGCTATTTTGATTAATAAAAGTGTTCCATACCGATGATATCTTTGTTGGTTCTGTTGATAATGTTGTCATTACAGGTGAGGAAACTAAGAAGAATAGTGATAAAAATGATACTGAAAATCATACCAGTAATACCACATAATAATATTTAAACATTGCCATAGAGGTTCCTTACTTTTCTCTTAATCCTATTTAAATTGCTGCATTTTCGTAAATTTACAAACGTGCAGTACTGCATGACAGCCAATTTACTGTGCAGTACTGGTCATACAATGCTACCGGGGTTTACAGCCATGTGACAGCTTGTAGTCATGTGACTAGCTTCTGCTTGCATTAATAGGCTCTCCTTCTTATCTGTAAATTTTCCCCCAAGTACTTCCTGTTTTCCCCAGTCTTAATGAGCATGCTTCTCCCCCAGGGTGGAAGGGTGTGGCAGAGATGAGGTGACATCACTCAACCAACTGGAAGCAGGAAATTTGAACATTCACCCCCAATATAATTCTCACAGGCTGCAGCTAGAGATGTGATTGTCGGCTAATTTAAAGTAATACTGCAGGCTTTTATTTTAAACTTAAGATTACAGTTGCCCTTTAGGATGCAGTCTTACATTTTATATAAAGCGTTTGAATCTGCATGAGTCTAAGGATAAAGGACTTTGTTAACAAAGGGATCAAAATTCAATAAAAGCCTTTTTCCCCCCATTTTCATTTATGATTGTATCTAGCTATAGGAACCTTATCTACAAAACAGCTTGATTGGTTTCTGGGTCTAAATAAAAGCTTGATAAAGATGTGATGTACCTGATGCATCTGTCTGGGGTAGTTGGCACTGCCGTTGTTGTGAGGTTATAACTAGAAAGGAAAATAGAAAATTGTTCACAAAAGAAGAGGCCACCAATCCTGAACACGAATTACAGTCCCATCCAATCTGAAGGTAATTATGGAAAGTAAAACAAATCAATAGACACCACTTCACACTTTTCTTGGGCTAAGGGGCGAGTTTCTCCCCTATTTAGCAAAAACACTCCACACCACTCTTTCTTATGCTTATTATGTCTTCGATTCTATTTCCAGACTTTGGGGATGTATTCAACGTGACAAAGTCTTTTTATCTCAATCTTTTTTTTTAACCCTTTTAACCTTTTGTATGCTTTTTTGGCCCTTTGCGGTAAAATACGCTTGTGAGAAAGTCAGCAAGATATTAATAAAGATGCAAAAAGTTAACAGGTAATTTTGCACATGAAGGGGTCATTGAATTAAATATTAATATTGCTGCAAAATAAGCTTGGGGTGTAGCCCTATTAATAGACTATGCAAATAATTTTATTAGGGTCATACGCTAATATCGCTATTTCGCATAACCCGCCTTTAATGGCTATTTTTACAAACTGTATTTCAGAAATTATGGCATTTCATACATTGAACAGTCAAATGGTTGTAATGTAACGACCGTGGCTGTACCTAATGCAAATCTGCGGTTTCAGAGGTTTTACCATACCGCGGTTAATAATACGCCTCAGTCATTGTGTTTACCATTTTAACAAAGCAAAACATTGGCTTGGGTAGTTTGAAACTGTTTTAGTGCTACATTTTGCTACAATTCCCCCCTTAGATTAGACTGTTTCCCCTACTAGTCAGTTTGGCCTAAATGCAGATGTTTCATTCCATAGTTTGTGGAAGAGAAGAAACAGGCCAGTGGGAGTTTATCAATTATTACATATGCACGGTGCATACACTTCACGCAAACACTTATATCTCTGCACAGTATAATGCTTATGCACCTTTTAGCGCAAATTAAATATACCATCCTATTAGATATTAAGTACAGACTTACCACATGGCAAGCAAGTATTTTTTCAGGGTCAAAATAATTTTCAGGGCCGCATTTGTAACAACCTGCAGGTAAAAATACACGATATGCATTAATATTTATAAAGATTTTCCTCACATATACAACCTATGTTGTTTCCAATTAAATTACATATGACAACAGCTTATAGGAGAAATTCACCCAAATACGTTTCCTCCCGGCTTACAGATCAGCAATTTCTATTTAAATAAAATCTCGTCTTTCTATCCGTAGTCAAACATCTTATCATGTTTACTGCCCCTTCTATCACCTTGTTGAGTTCAGACACGCCAGTGCGAGTCCCCCAGGATAAAGAGAGGAGTTCTTCAATCAGCTACTTTATACTCCTGTGCTAAAGTAAGTGGGAGGAGTAATATAAAAAATGGAAGCGAGAAGGGGCTGTTTGAATTGAGCAGGGTATATCTTTAGTTTATAGTGATAAATCATATACATCACCAGTTTATGGCCTTTAAGTCAGGGAAAAGTTGTTTTAGGGTTGATTCCTCCTTTAATATAAGTTATGGTGGAGTTCATTAATAGTAGTATTCTCCTTTTAAAGCAAAGATATTTTTTGAAGGGGAACTAGCTTGATGAATGGGGTATGGGTGGGCCCTGGTTCCACTATTGGTCCACCTCACATTGGAGGGAGAACGGACGGAAGAGATAGAGGGAGGGGCGGCATGAGAAATGGTGCATCAAGAACAGTGAGTAACCCAGGGTTAAGCGTGGAGGGGAGAGACTCCCAGACACAGGTGAACAGACCAGAAGACCGGGGGGACCCAGGAGAGAGAGGGGGGCGGGCAACAGTCCCAGGCACCATTTTGTGCACCAAGCAATTGGCCAATCAACGGGGGAGGTACAGTCCAGGTGCCATTTTGCAACTCAAGTACCCGGCCAGTGCAGCGGGGGGATACCCAGGATCAGCATGGGGGAAATAACATCCAACATGGGGATGGTGGGGGTAAACCCCTAGGAGGGCAATGCAGCCTTGCTAGGCAATCAGTGGGCTTGGGGACTGCAAGGTGACGCTGCAGCTCCCTTATGAATGTATCCAGTGCCTGGGGCAGGTTAGGAATGAAGAGAGAAGGGTCCGTGACAACACGGCAGCAAGGGGTTGGTGCAAGTTACACGGCGCCGCAAGTAAGCGGCCTTTAGTGCCAGGCAGCAATACTTGTTGGCTTCTCCTTACAGACGGCCCAAGCAAGTTGGGGAAACTACAGCACCGCAATCGGTTTTTTAACCACAACGTCGAATGTTTCGGCAAGCAGTACGCAGCAGCCAAAAGTTCGGCTACAGAGGCACAAGCGCACTATCCATTCATGGAAGAAGCAGGGAATAATCGATAGTGATCAGCAGCGATCCGCATCGGAATCAGGAGTGGACGTGTCAACGACATCACAGCTGACAGCAGGTACCAGTCATGCACCACATTATAGTACACAGCTTCATCATTACATTTGTCAGTGCAAACCTCATGAATAGAGGAGGGGGATGGTGTGTAAGGAAATTATGATGGGGTTACAGGAGTTTTTGGGGATGTTACAAACAACTCAGGGTACAACAGTAGGATAAGTTAGTTCAACGCAGCAAATTGGGGTTCTGGCAATAAAATGACAGGACAGTGTAGTAGAGGGTTTACAAGCACTCGACATCACGACATCGACAAATTTACCAACGGGGCAGCAGAGCCCACAAGCGTTTAACAACAAATGGGGAGGAAAGGGAATAGCTTATCTAGGGGTCAGTCAGGCCAAGAGTCAAACATATATTTGTTGTTGAAAGGGTCAGTAGGAGTGCATTTAAAGCAAGAGGTAAGGGAGAACGTATGGAGAAGGGAATATTAGATATTTTCTCATTGCTACCATTGGAGCGCTTTAATTTAGACAAATGGGATAGGTTTCCGCGAGGTTAGGAAAGAGGAGGACGAGGAAAGATGAAGATCAGGTTAATACCGAGATCATTCGGCAATTGGCTGCAAGTGTATGTCATCGTAGGAAAACATTATCGGGGAACGTAGCCAGAGCTATGCTCAGCTTTGTTCTGTTTATTGGATACAATCTGGGAGGCCCATAGAGTGTACGGAGGGCAAGCATGGCTTTGTTATGGACAAGGCATTTAGGCAGAAAATGTCAGTAAGACAAGATTTAGCATGGGACCATCGTGATATAGGCTCTGGATGAGAATTTGAATAATAAAAGCTTTCAAAGTTCAGCCAGTTTTACCAGCTTTTAAAGCTCAGCCAGTTTTCGCAGCCCACAGCCATTTCAGGCACAAGGAAACACAACGTTCTCAGGAATACAAAAAGAGCCTATGCTGGCAGTTTAATGAAGGAGTGGGGTGCATCATGTAAATTTCGGCACGATTGTTCACACTGCGGAGGATCACACCCCTTTCAGTGATGTTTCAAGAGAGGTAGACAGGGACCAGGAAAGACAAGAGAAAGTTTTTCAAAAGGAGGAGATAAAGAACAAACCGCGTAGAATACACATCATTCGATGAAGCTATCAAGATTATACAGCTAGCAGGCATAGGGGCATTGATGGCGAAAACAATATAGAATCTGCAATTAGGTTTGCCAGTACACCCAGAATCCATGTACTTGCTATTCTGTGCATTTGAAGGAAAATTTTTCATAGATAAATAGCTTCCAATGGGTTGCTCCGTATCATGCGCATTATTTGAAAACTTTTAGCAGTTTTTTTAGAATGGGTAGTTAAGGAGGTTTCAGGCGTGTCATCAATGGTGCATTCCTAGATGACTTTCTGTTGTGTTGGAAGTGCAGGAACAACAACATGTGGGAAGCTTCTGAATACAATGCAAGCTGTAGCCAGAGCAGTTTGGGATTCCATTAGCCCCGGGAAAACCATAACACCTACAACATGCCTTACTTTCTGGGGATAGACATAGATTCTACGATTCAGGAATGTAACTGCCAAGGACAGATGGGGATCTGAGGACAGTAATCAAAGAAAGTAGTCAGCTAAAAATTTGACATTGAAGCAAATGCAATCGCTAACAGGAAAATTAAATTTCGCTTGCAGGTCACTACGATGGTAGGATTTTTGCCAGGCGTTTAGCTATTGCAACGGCAGGAATATAAGAAAGCTTTCCATTCAATCAGATGACGAGACAATAAAGATGACATTGGATCAGGAAGAGTATCAAATATTCATGGATGCAGCGGGGGCATCAGGCTTCGGAGCCTATCTTGGGGATTGGGTTGTGCCTCCATGGCCTGAATCTTGGGCTAGACAGAATTGATATCCAATTAGCATTCTTAGATTATTTCCGGTACTAGTGGCAGTGATAATTTGGGGGGAGAATGTAGAGAGAAAGTGGTCCTGGATTCGCTCAATATATGGCAGTTGTACAAGCCATATAGTTTGTCATGTTTTTCTTGTACCGGTAGTTAAACTACTAAGGCAGCTAGTATGAAAGTGTCTACAATGATCATTACATTTAGAGCAAAACACATCCAAGGGTCTAGCAATGATATAGCCGATGTCGCTTTCTCCGCTTTCAGTGGGAAAGATTTCGGCAGCTGGCACCAGAAGCTCAGAAAGAGGAGAAATTTGTCCGCACTGGGTGTGGAACCTAGTTTGAATAATACAGTTAAATGGATTCCAAAGGTCCTTGTGCGCCCTCAATTGGCAGGATACCAAAGGATTTGGTCTGAATGGAACCGATTCGAGATGGAAATGTGTGATATATATGGGGAATAGACAGCTTACAATTACTGGTTTGGAATCCTCAACTGTGGAAACAAGGTGTGTCGGGCAGCGCAGTTGAGTAAACATTAGCAGCACTGAGTTTTATGTTCAAGCTAGAGCAGAAGAGATGTACCAAATAATTTCAATGACAAAACAAGCATGTAAGGGTTTTAAAAGGGGGAGAAGTACTGGTGATTAGAAGCCCAATTACAGTAGTATTCTGACAGGCTTAATGCAGCAATTAAAAGACTATACAACGTCTGGATATGAACAATTACTTTTCCAGCTGCTTTCTCTGGGCATTTTTTTGGTGCTTTCAGATCTCAAATTGGTTAGTAGAATAAACATGGCACTAGGTGGATCATAGCAGAAGATTGAGAAGAAAACAGGGATTTCTTAAGGTTACTATCCGGGAAGAAAGGAGGGGGGTAGTAGATAGTGCCGATATACGAGATGGATAAGGAAGAAATCGCCCAGTAAAGTGTTACAAAGAGTTTGTAGCGATAAGACCAAAAGAAAAGGAGTTTTGCTGAATTCACGACGGGGTTAGCATTGTCAGTTACCAGTTTACGGCTATACTTCGCAAAGCATTGGAAAAAAATGCAGTTGTCATCAGAATGATATGGGTCGCTTCATTCAGAATAGGGCGGCGACGGAGGCAGCAAGATTAGGGTTAGGCAAAAAAACGTTCATTTATGAGATAGGCAGGTGGGAGTCAGGAGATACGGTCCTATATCAGACCATCCAGGATTGAGCAAAGATTTGAAGAGGTATTAGAGAATAGGCCATGAGTACAGTAGAAAGAGATAGACATATTAAGATATACATTAAAAAAAAAAAATGTAAGTCTTAAAGTTATCATTTCTTGACGTTGCAGCGGCTGCAGAAAGGATCAATGTTGTTGGTAGGCCACTCGTTCATATATTGGGCGCACGGAGAGCTGCTGTTGGACCAGAAGGGGTCAGAGCTGCTGTTCTACCAGAAGGGTCAAATGGGGCTTATAGAAAGATCAGTAGACATACATTGGATAGGAAAGAGGGGGCTGAGATGACGGAAGTGGTCCACTGACAATATCCAAAGCAAAAGGAATTGGTCCCCCATATTATTTACTGCACGCAGGGGGGAACGATATGGGCTATTGCACCATGAAAGTGCTGATTAAGACCATACTGAGGGACGCTTGAGACTTTAGTCAGTGTTCCCAAAGGTGAAGTTAATTTGGTCAGAGATGTGCCAAGATTTTTGGTCGGGACTCGGGGGCAGTCATGGGAGTTTACAAGAGATTCTGGAAAAGGCAGTGTCGGTTGGGGGGTCGTGTGTGGGAATTCGGCCCTCACGAGCTGTGGCGTGGTTCCTCGCCAGTCTGGGGCAGTTGAAAAGGTATGATAAAATGGTGGCAACACCTTGGCCTGTCTAACCCTGGTGGTGGTGGCCGGTGAGGTAGGAATAACCATACAATGACGTGCTAATTGTGTGTTTTTGGCTAATACTAATTGGAAAGATGCCAAAGGCAATTGGTGGAAAACAATAAAGGCACTAGTAAACAGCAGAGACTGGCGGGGATCCTCAACGCCGTCAATAGGATTAACTTTGTTCATGTCAGTTGGTTCTCATGTTTAAAGTTTTAACACAGTTTGAAAGCAATTGTATTTATTAATAATAAGAAGTCTAATATTATAATGAAAGTTCAGTATACTACTGCTGGAACATGTATGAAATAAAAAGCTGTGGCCTAACATTATCCAACAAAAAAGGTGTGGAGTCTAATTATTTAAACAGGGAAGGTAAAAAAGTGGTGGTGGGACAAGATGGACCCTGCTTTGTCATGCAATCTCATACACCAACATCCACCAGTGCTAAACACACACAGACATACTTAGAGAATGTCCATATTATTCTACTTCCATCCAAATCGATACTTTGCTTTTCAAATGTGCCCTTTCCGAAGTGCCAACCCTCATTAGTTATATTTTGTACCTTCAAAGTTCTGATATGGATAGGCCTAGCAAACGGGGCCACTGGCAAGGCTGGTAGTGCCAAGTGCAGTTACATCTGGGGGTGTACTCATATCCAGTACTTGTCTGAAACTGTGGTGTTCATGTAGTCCAATACACAGCTAGAAGACAAGGGAAAATACAGTATCATGTTGGATTTTATGCTCACATTTTATAAGGATACCTCTGTTTTAATAGGTTAAGTCATTCAAGTACCATAAATTCTGTAGTAGCTGCCACCCCACATCACACTTTGGCTGGTGGACCACCTGATCTGAAGGATCTGTTTCAAAATAAACTGGCACACCCAGTTTCCCACGTGGAGTGGCTGGGTGTTCCAGGGCATAGCTGGGCAGGTCTGGGGTGTGGCTAGGTGGTATGGAGCAGAGCTGGGCAGAGCTTAAATAGGACTGGCCCCTTGGTGTTCAGAAGTATTCAACTGGTAAACATAAACCCTTTCCTGATAACCGTTGCCCCGAAACGGGAGGAAAACACAGTAGTTAGGGAAGATTTGTAACATTAAAAATTTCCCACATACTGTAACTTCACCCCCCATGCAAACAAGGAATAGGACATAATTAACATGGCACCAATCCAGTTTGGAGCTATATCACAACAATATTTACTAACACGACGTGTTCCTACGTGCTAAATCATGGTCCTGTCCCCACCCACTTGCATGAATACCTGTGGTGAATAACACTTTGGGACTGGACACTAGGAGATGACTAGAAACGAACTGGAACCCGAACGTTTTACCTGGATAGTTCGGAGAAACTCTGGCTTTTTAAAACTCCCAACTCTGGATGGCGTACCATTCGCTAACCCTCGATTTTGCCATAAACCCGAATGCGATGTTTCCAGCAATAACCCTTGAATGTACTGTTTCAGATATAACCCTCGAATGTACCTTTTCGGCAATAACCCTCCAATGTGGCGCTTTGGCGATAACCCTTGAATGTACTGTTTCGGCAAAAACTACAATGCGACGTTTTGAGGATATCCCTCGAATATTCCTTTTCGGCGATAACCCTCAAATGTCATTGTTCAATTTCATAACCCTCAAATGTATCACTCGGTTTTGGTAACCCTCAATGTATCATTGATTTTGGTAACCTCTAATGGTTCGTTCGGTAACCCTTGATTTTGGCGATGACCTTTGAATGTAGCATGCGGAACCCACAAATGCCTGATCGTGGGAGAATTAGTAATTAAACAAGTTTTGTGATAGGTACGTTTTCTCCAGGACCATTTCCCAGGTTGTCAGACCATTTACAGTAAGTTACCATTTGCCTATGTTCACTATAATTAACTAGAACTTTTCAAACTATTTTCTCCATTGACTTTAATCAAGTTTGTTTTGAGCTGTAGAACTTTGGAAACTTTCATTAAGTTCGATGTTCAGAAACTAAACGAACTTCAGAAAGTTAACCATGTCTACTGAACACATGCCACCTGGACTTGTTTTGAAACAACTTTTTGCCAGTACAAAAGCTGTAGACACTCTAGAGCAGTAGATTTGCCAATAAAATCTGAAAACTTACGGCAGAAGTCTGGAGTTCTCCAGTCAACGCAGGACACCCAGCAGCGAGACAAGCTTTGGCATAGACCTGTACAGCATCACACCGAGCATGCAGTCTCCTCCTGAATCACAGCCACAGGCATCATTCACACAGGCTTCAAAGTTATGATGTACTGCTTACCTCCATGGACAATGGGGAAGATGCGTATTGTAAAATAAGAGGTGAAAATTATAACATAATAAGATTTTAGAAATTTTTAGAAATTGATGATTCATTCCTGACAAAAAAATTATCACCCTGTACTTTTTATATCTTGTATCATATGATTACCTAATAATTTATCATTTTTTGTACTACTATAATTGAACAAATTCATATTTTAGCTCCCAGTTGACAGGCGGCAAAGGTGGGGCTTGTTATAATAGAACATGAATGGTAGCCCAGCCTTACGGTGGGGATTTGCGTCACCTGGTGAGCTCACTACGAAGCTGACATCATTGCACGTTGGACTCTCTTTCCACGAATTGACAAATACCGTGATTGGAGGTCACATACTTGCTCTTTCTGATAATCATCTTTTATGTTTCCATTGTAATTCCACACAGACCACAGACAGATTGCTGAAAGATGTGGACAGAGCAGTTTCTTCCATCCACTGGCATGACATTTACAAGATCCTACGTCTTATTACCATTCCATAGATTAAAGAATGTTTAGCCCTAAATACACCACTTCACCTATCTTTCCACCCAGACCCTGTTTCTTGCCCTACATTCTTACCTGCCCAGTTTGAACTTTTGAACACATTCATATCCTTATTCCAGAGGATGGAGATCTGAAATTTATCAGGAATGTTAATCAAAATTCATGAAGGGTGTTGTTCACCACTTTGATTCTTCTACATTACTTGCCTGTCAGGTGTATTTTTTCATTGAACATCTTCAAGGTGGTGTCCTGGGCCACAGAAAGCATTTATGAGAATATTATTCATGCTTTTTAGACCTGGATGATATTATATACAACGATGGATGACACAATGAATTTTTAATTTAATATAGGCATTATGTTTTTATGCTCACCCAAGAAATGCAGTGATGGCTCTGAGCAGGGGTAACTCATTGAACCACAGATGACATTCTCTGTTATTATTTTAAATGATGACAAAGAAGTGGTTGGACGCCACATCCATCACAAGAGAAGAACAGTTCATTCATAATGTGATCTCTTTAAATCTGCCACTGTTACAGGGTTAAACCATAGGAGAGATATAATGGGTCTCCTGCTTACAATCTTGTCTCAATTTAACAAAAACGAAATGCTTCTGCAGAACATTTCCCTTGCTATATTACAGAGCATGGCACCATTTCACTCACCCCATAGAATGTATGCAGTAATGATTTTTTTCTTAGATTCAGAAGCTTACAATTGAAGTAAATGCATTTCTTTTGCGAATTCATAGTTGCTTATTGGCTGATATGGGGTTCGTGGTGGCCATATGATTTAAACGGTCACCAAGTTCCATTCATGCGCGCTAACACTTTATGTTTAAAATTGTGGGGCAAAGTAATGGTTTTTTATTACTTTGCCCAATGCCATTTAGGGCGTGGTGGCCTTTCGTCAGTTTTGTCTTCAAGACTGGCACAGTATCCTCTTCTCCCTAATGACTTACATATGTGATATGTCAGCCCTACTTCACAAAATATGGGAAAAGTATAATGTTGGAGTAATATATTTAGTTTAGTACTGCAATTTTGGTATTGCATGTCAGCTTGAGTTGGATACAAATAATGCATCTAGTGGCATCTAGAAATATTGCATGGATATTATAAAAAAGGCTAACTTACCCCTGAGTGTTATGTAATAAAATCAGAGAAGTAGAATACTTTTAGTGAAAATAGATTATTTGTTGGATTCTAAATCGATCTCCTAAAATAAGTCGCCAGCATTGTTTAATTTGGGAGAAGGTTATGAAAGCAAAACTATAAAATTACAAACCACAAACTTTTTATTTTTTATAAGTTAGCCCCAACAGTTCTGTGGCATGGAGAAAAAAAACATAGCAACCCAGAGACTGATCAGGAAAGACCCCTCCCACCCCACCTCCATCTCTTACAAATGTCATTTGTTTAATTGGACTAATTGTCACTATTAGAACTTGCACTGTAGTACGGGCTTTCAAGTTGTACAGTCAGATATTTTACCGTCACTAAGGTGCTTCACAATTTCCTTCAAACACAAACTGCTGCCCATCAAAGGTTTTAATAGACTTTCTCCATGAGAACACAAGTAGATGCACAGTTAGGTTGTCCTCATTGCCACTGGCCTCCGCTACATTGTGCTGGAATGAGAAGAAAGTATACTTGCAAGCGGGTAATTTACGACTGACACCACCAATAGCATGACATCCCATTACACAGAGATTACAGAAAGGACAACTACTGTTCTCTATGAAAAAGATAATATAAATCAAAAATAAATACACACAATGTACACTGGAAATGTTATAGTGTTTTGTTGGACTTTCAAAGAGAGCAATTATCAGGAATTTATTAATATTTCTTTAAAGAAATGTTAGTAACTCCTAACCAAAGATATACCTATGGGAACATAGTAAAAACCTTTGTTAATACCATGTCTCACTTCTTAAGCATGTGTGAGCTGAAAGAGCTCGCACGGTTTAAGAGAGCAGGAACCTTGCAGAAGGGAAAGTCAAACATTCCAATAAGATTTTCCTTTAGGGATGTCCCACGCTCAGCATTGGGTCCGGGTGTGTGGAGATACCCTTTTTAATTCTCCTTTTTGTAATTGCTATGTTAAACAACCAGCTCTACTTTCTGTTTATTAATTCCTATTTTAATAATCCAAAAAACTCCTAACATATCCTCATTAATATAAGATCGCTATTTGAGCTTTATTAACATTCTTACCAGCTTTGGCATTCGTTTGCATAGTCTCTCCAGTTTTATAGATCGCCCCCCAAATTCACAAGAACAATCAGTTGGACCACACAGTTTCCATCAAGGTCTTATAGGTACCAGTCGGACAAACACAGCCGCCATACATTTGGTTGGCACCTATAATATACATGGCATTTAAAACATGGCATGCTTGAACAATATATACAGCTTTGATATGCTTGAGTATGGGAGTAGGTTGCCATGGGGGGTAAAGGTGGTCGTTTCTAAATTAAAAAGTAAGTATCAAAGTAAACAATGGAAAACTATTTAACATTCCACATTATAATTATTGCATTGCTTTATCGGAGAAAAACATTACTCACACAGGTAATACCCGTAGCCAAGAGCTGGCATGTAGGTCGCAAGGCAGCTCCAAAATTATCAGATGGTGGTGCCAGGTCTTCATAACCTTCGGAGCCTGGCAGGTTGCTTTTTGGAAAGTGAGAAGATAGTTTTAACCTAATTCTCTGACAATATAGATCTAAAGAATGTAATGAGTTTAACTCTAAGTACCTGCAAAATTACTCCTTGTTCCAAACAACTTAATGTTCCGGAAGACACAAAAACTAGACGAAACCGAAACAAAAAAACACATATTGCCCAAACTTTTGCTTTATTGCTTCTGATCATATCATTGCGTTTTTTTGTGCACAAAATAACCAAAGTAGGTAGTTGAATATGTAAAAGGTAAATCATTTTATGCTGAATTTTTGTTCTATATACCAGTTTTTGATAGCTAAAAATCAAAAGATGGCCGCTCCATGTGGTAAAGGCCACAGTATAGTGTTACGATCTAATACTGTGGCTGCATCCTGCTTGTAACAAGAGCAATACAAATGGAAGGCACGCACTTTCTTTAAAAACATATCTTTATTAAAGGCCATGTCCACCAAAAAACTGGGACTTCGTCAGTTATGTGCCTGCCACCCCAACTGCTATTGTACCAGTTTTAATTACATTTTGTAACCAGATATTTAATGATAAGTTGGATTCTCTCTGGGAAATGTATTTTGCTCCTCCCTTAGCTCAATGAGCTTTTTATAAGCTTGAGCAAGGGCAAGTGGCAGGGGAATCAGCAGGTGAAACAAGCATTTGTGTTGTCACAGCTTGATTGATCTCACATCCTTAATATCTGGTTCAGTAATGCAGGTAATAAAGTGCAACATATATACTTGGGGTGGGGCAGGTACTGACACTTGATGAGGTTTTTTGTTTTACTCATTTTGGCCAAATGGAAACCATGGGCGTGACAATCGTCTTATTAATGAGTATGTAAAGGAGTGTGGCCCCCTCTCTTTGTATTGATTGCTTTGGATGCTTTAATCAGAGACTATGATATTCAGCAGGAGGCTGATCTGAATGCTGAAACGCTTACCAAAATGTTTTCCATCACGTTCCTTTTGTTCATTTTGTTGGAGTCATGTATTCGGATCCAAATGCAAGGGCAGGAAAGTATTACTGACCCAATTTCTTTTTGTCATCCAGTAAAACCCTAAAGGGCATTGCAAGCCTTCATTGGGACATCATTGGGATACCTCTTCCATCTGGAAAAAGGGATCTGCAATAGTACCGACCACAAGCCGTGGTATTATGCTGTAAGTCTGGTTGCCCACACTGATTGCTGGAAGAAAAACAAAGAAAAAATGTGATCTCAAAGTGAAATCATTTCGATGTATAAATTTACTGGTCATTTTGTTTAAGAAAGCCCCTTCATTAAAAAAAAGCCCCCCCCCCCTCCCCCCCCACTAAATAAACAAACAAACAAAAAAAACCAACGATTAAAAGTAAATCAAGGGACTGCCATTCCGTGATCTTAAGTTCCAACCTCTTATCAAGTTGCATTGATGGCGGGCTATACTGTTATCGTTGAAATCATACTTCTAGGTGCTCCGCAGCTCTGCCCTTCTGCTGCAGTTGCACTGCCCCTTCATAGGCCGGTGTTTCAACTATTGAGAGGACATTCTCTGAAAAGTTAGGCTTGCCCTCCCATTGGAGACACATCGGGTAGGATTGACACTGCTATACTCACCTGTATGGCCTTATGTGCGCTGTAAATATACAAATACCTGGTGTTTGAATTTTTTTTTTCTCACTGCGACTCAGTATTTTTCTGGTTGGACAGTGAAACCTACTATAAACTGTCACTGTAATAAAGTCATATTATCTTACAGTTTTGTATACAATTAAGGTAATGTCCAGATTTTGCGATAACTTCACAAAGACCATTTCCATAAAAAACCAAAATAAATTAGAAAACAATCAAGATGGGGAATTATTTCTGACCTTATAAAAGTACTTTTCTCCAGGGATAATGTAATTAGCTATGATGTGTTACCCTATTAATAACTAGGTTGAAAATTGGTTCCATACTAAAAAAAAACTATACTGTATTGTAAAGTTACTTACCTTTTAACAAATTCCCTGGGTTTCACACTTATCTTATTACTTTTGTACAAAAACAAACAAAACCTTTTGTTCAATGTTCTCAAATTTTTGCTGATAGTTTAACTTTTCTTTGTGTCATTTTGGAATTGTGACAGTCGGGCCAGGTAAGTTTTGCGTCTCCTTACTTATTTTCCGTCTGGCATTACTGCAGTTGGGCTATCTCTCTCAGTTTATCCAGGACAAGTCCTTTGCCAGCAGCCAACTCGAAGCATATGAACCCATAGTAGAACAGATTTGAAGTTATTGGTCTTTTCATAATTGCAGGCTTCAAATACACACACATCTCTGAAATACAGAGCACAAATGTAAAAAATAAAAAAAGCAAGCATGAATTCCATGACCTATCTATAAATTCTCTTTTTTTTCCCACAAATGGAGAAAAGCCATTACAGGGTTATGTCCCCCTTAAACGAAACTAGTTTTAGCAGTTTATTACTAATGGCAAGACAGATATTTTAATGATAAGTTCTCTTCCGTTCTGAAGTTAATTGCCTCCTCCCTCTGCTCAATGAGCTTTTTTTTTAAAACTTGAGCATGTGCAGAGAGGTAGCACGGTGCTAAAAACAGTCAGTCCATTGGCTGTGATGTCACAGTCAGCCTTGATTGACTTCATGTAGGGAGGAGTTGTGTACAGGTAACTGGCAAATCAACATTTTTTTATAAGGGTGCACATTATAAAAAGTACTCAGGTCACGACATCAGAGTAAGTTGCTTATGGGTGGAATGTTTTAACAGTGAGTCTGTATTCAGGGATCCTTTTACCGTATAATATGGCTGATTTACAAATCCATGCAAGCTGCAAACGGCGTTCACTGTTAAACCAACAAGGGCAGTGAGTTTCCGCATAGTGTTCTCACAACAAAAGAACATCTTTTAATGGTCTAACTTGTTACTTGGTGACCTCCCAACAAAGCCAGGAAACAGGGAAGGAACAGCTTTATCTTGCTGTTTGTTACTTTATTATAATGTCCCAAAGACAGATGGCCGCACTCACCTTATTTTATAGTCCATGGAGCATGGGATATTATCCATAACTTCTGCTGGATCACATAGTGACTGTGCCCTCCATGAGTGCTGCAACAGTTGTCCCTTTCCTTTTATAACATAGAGCTGAAGAAAAGAAAGTCGTTCCATTGGTCTCGGCCATTATAAATTCCACACAGACCTAGTTTAAATAGGATAAAAATGCTATTATTGCATTGATATGAAAAAAGAACACATTTGATGTATGCGCAGTTCCGAACCTAACCTGGGCCACTCCTGATTGAGATGAAACCATGAACCATTTTATTCAATATGTCTCCAACGACAAGTTTTTTGTTTATAAATGGTGCTAATATTGCCCCCAAACCAATCAGATGTTAGCGTTCAAATGTTA
The DNA here is from genome assembly GCA_019447015.1 of Hymenochirus boettgeri. Taxonomy (NCBI): domain Eukaryota; kingdom Metazoa; phylum Chordata; class Amphibia; order Anura; family Pipidae; genus Hymenochirus; species Hymenochirus boettgeri. The sequence continues at coordinate 22,732 of JAACNH010003712.1, forward strand.
AATATCTCTGATTGGTAGGGACCAAAATTTAGCAACATTTTAAACAACTTTTATTGAGTCTCTCTGAAAGTGATTTAATACTAAAATGATTTTATGTTTGTGTACGTTTGCCTTTACTGCGCAATGTGCAATGCGGCTGTACAGATTTATCATGATAGGGTCTGTATTATAATAATGACGGTATAAAAATCCGTACTGAAAATGGATATAATATTTTAACACTGCCGTGGGAGAGGACCATATGAAACTATGTTGTAGTATTTTGACACTGCTGTAACATAATGTCCAACATAATGAAATTAATAACATCCATAATGATTGTTACAATGGCGGTTGTTAACTGTATACTTCAGGTCACATCATAAAATAAAATATATCACAGCGCATCAAACATTCAGTAAACTGAGGATATTTGAATATCACTCTTTTGCCTTCAATCTTTGGTTTAACATACCTCCCAACTTTTCAGGCAGTGAAAACTGACTGGGTGGAGCCTACTTATGCCTGTAAATGGCTCTGCTCAGGAATGCCCCACCACCCTCCACATGTTTCGGCCACAATCCAGAATGCCTGCATTACTGTGACCCGGGGCAGCCCTTCCACAATCGACCATTTGTAATGACTTATGGAACATATTTCTACACTTTACAATACTGATAGAGGCAGTTCATACACAAAAGAGGCGGGAAACAGAGTAATATATTACTTAGAAGGGAGGTCCCATTGGATTAAAATTAATGACTTCAATCAAGGCCTTAATACATGTTGGATTGGGATTTACAATGTTTTTAACCTGATAAATGGCGCTATAATTATCCTCTTTTTATCTCTGTACCTATCCTTATGCATGAACTAAATATAGAGTTATTTAATGGAATAAACAGTAGACGTTGAGTTTTTTAATTAAAAGATTTTTTAATAGCACATAATAGCAACGTTAATTAGAGCACTTATTTACAAAAAAACATATGAACGGTAGGTCCTTATATTTATGCCTTTATTAACAGATTAAGGTAGGCACTGCCTGTTTATGAAGTATGACAGACAGATGTATGCACACTTTATTATATTATGTTATGAGTTGTGAGAAAAATTTTTGATCACTGTATAATCATATATATATTATATTGATTGTGCACTGGATAACATATGTTACAATGATTCATTCATTCGTTTTATATAGGTAGTACTTACTGATACAGTTTAGGTGTTATGTGATGGTGTTCATATTTAAGTAACATAGGGGTCAGATGTCATGATTGTTACTCCCAACTATTTAAGAGCAAACTGGTTGTAACCTTTTATACTTTCCTGAGAGTTCTAAGAGGTACCGAAACGTCACGTGTGTAATAAACATTTGTGTGAAAAAGACCATTCTGTTGCGGTAGTACTTTGCTTATGTATGAGAAACCACTGGCAGTGGTGCACCCAGCGGCACCGGCATCAAAGCTAATTACCTTGAAAGGAAGGAGTGCAGGGAACACCAAAAGGATTACACTGTCAAGACTGGAATACGTTTGTGTGTGATTCCGATTATATGATAAATGATTATAATGATTAATAAGTAAGAGGCAACACAGTTGTGATGCCAAACAGCTGTCCTTTTGTTGTACCCAAAAGACTTCTCTCTCCAGTTTAATATGTCGGACATATAAAAACCGGATTTGAAAAACAACTCTCAACAACATCTCCAGGCCGAAATGTTGTACAGTTGATGTGTGTGAGAGGATCTTTGATTACCGTAATCCCCGTCTGCTATTGGTTAAACAATGACTTTTCAGCCATGGAAAAGTAATAGTGAAGCTCTAGAATTTTTTAAATTTTGTTTAAACAAATGCAAAAAAAAAAACACTTACAGCCAACATATGGTAATGTTCTCATGGATGACTCCACAAATCTCTTCTTCCTTGGATATTGTTCTACGATCCGTAAAAATTCACCATTTGATTGTAAAAGAATAATGGAATTCCCTTGCCTTATTGTACAGCCAGGCTGGTCGATACTAAACTAAACATTAAAAAAAACAGGCACGTGTGAACAAGCCTAGCAAATGTAGCGTTCTCCTTCTCAAAAGCAGAGTGAAATGTAAACATGGCCCTTTTTGGGACAGAAGTTTCTCTCTAAGCTGTGCACTGCAGGAAAGTGTGAACCCCACAGGTAGTTCTATCTATATTTTATAGGCAACCCCCACGATAGTATTATATCTGACACACCTGCCAATGTAAAATTCAGGGGTAAACTGTGTGGGATATCCAAAGCCATTGATTCCTTTTTAAGATAATCAAGTCATGTCAGTTAGATATTATCTTAACTTCTGTTTTTCCACAAACTCTTACCACAGCTTTAGACTACGGAGCATTTACTGTAGGCACTGTACTGCCTCGTTCTATACTACACTGCAATGTACCTGCTCTATACCGTGTAGGACTGCACTGCTCATATACTGCCCAGGGCACTGCACTGAGATGCAGATGTTGTAGCAGTTAAAGTTGTTGGATGAGATGGGGATGTCGTACTTGGAGATGTAGTTGTTGATGTCTCAGTTGTGATTGATTTGTGTGTAGTTTCAGTTGTAGAAAATGTACCAGTTAAAGTTGTTACATGAGATGTGGAGGTTGTACTTGGAGAGGCTGTGGTGATTGTCTCAGTCGTGGTTGATTTGTGTGTAGTTTCAGTTGTAGAAAATGTACCAGTTGAAGGTGTTACATGAGATGTGGAGGTTGTACTTGGAGAGACTGTGGTGATTGTCTCAGTCGTGGTTGGTTTGTGTGTAGTTTCACTTGTAGAAGTTGTACCAGTTGAAGTTGTTGAATGAGTTGTGGAGGTTGTGCTTGGAGATGTGGTTAATGTCTCAGTTGTGATTGGTTTCTACACACACCATCACAAACTGAAGACATTAACCACATCTCCAAGAACAACCTCCCCAACTCTTACAACAACTTCACACTGGTAACAACTTCTACAATGAACTACAACACAAACCAACCACGACTGAGACAATCACCACAGTCTCTCCAAGTACACCCTCCACATCTCATTGTAACACCTTCAACTGGTACTTTCTACAAACTGAAAACTACACACAAACAACCACACTGAGACAATCCCCACAGCCTCTCCAATACAAACCTCCACATCTCATGTAACAACTTTAACTGGTACATTTCTCACCACTGAAACTACACACAAATCAATCACAACTGAGACAACAACAACTACATCTCCAAGTAACGACATCCCATCTCATCAACAACTTTAACTGCTACAAAACTCTGCATCTCAAGTAACAAGCGCATATCAACACAACTAATACCATAAACCACAACAAACACTCCAGTGCAAACCATCAACATCTAATTTCAACAACTTCCACCTGTACAACTCTCCAACAGAAATTACAAACAAAGGAAACCAACACACGACAGAGACAATCACCACAGCCTCTCCAGGTACATCCTCCACATCTCATGTAACAAATTCAACTGGTACATTTTCTACAACTGAAACTTCAAACAAACCACCCACAACTGAGACATTACACCACAACATCTCCTAGCACAACCATCACATCTCATTCAACAACTTAACTGGTACAACTGAATCTACACAAAAACCAACCACAACTGAGACATAACCACAACATCTCCAAGCACAACTTCCCCTCTCATTCAACTACTTTAACTGTTACAACTGAATCACACACAAACCAACCACAACTGAGACAATAACACAACCACCACTCTCCAAGCACATCCTCCACATCTCATGTACACCTTCAACTGGTACATCTTCTACCACTGAAACTACACACAAACCAACCACAACTGAGACAATAACCACAACCTCTCCAAGTACATCCTCACACCTATTGACACTTCAACTGGTACATCTTCTACACACTGAAACTACACACAAACCAATCACGACTGAGACATTAACCACAACATCTCCAAGCACAACCTCTACAACTGATTCACAACTTCAACTGGTACAATTCTACAACTAAAACTACACACAACCAATCACGACTGAGACAATAACCACAACATCTCCAAGCACAACCTCTACCACTCATTCAACAACTTCAACTGGTGCAAGTTCTAACACTGAAACTACACACAACCAACCCGACTGAGACATCACCACAGCCCTCCAAACAACCCCAACTCTCATGTAACAACTTCAACTGGTACATTTTCTACAACTGAAACTACACACAAACCAATACAAAACTGAGACAACCACCACACAACCTCTCCAAGTACAAACCTCCTCCACACCTATTGAACAACTCAACTGGTACATCTTCTACCGCGGAAACTACACACAAACCAACCACACTACTGAGACAACATCAACAGACTCTTCCATACATCCTCCACATCTATTGTAACAACTTCAACTGGTACATCTTCTACAACTGAAACTACACACAAACCAATCACGACTGAGACATTAACCACAACATCTCCAAGCACAACTGCCACAACTCATTCAACAACTTTAACTGGAAAAACTTCTACAACAGAAACTACACAAAAACCAACCACAACTGAGACAACAATCACAGACTCTTCCAGAACAACCTCCACATCTCATGTAACAACTTCAACTGGTACATCTTCTACAAACTGAAACTACACACAAACCAATCACGACTGAGACATTAACCACATCTCCAAGCACAACCTCTACACTCATTCTTCAACACTTCACCCTGTACATTT
>JAACNH010003713.1:0-27453 GCA_019447015.1 Hymenochirus boettgeri
GCGCCTGCCCCAACGCCAATATCATTTGGAAATGCAGTGTTTAGTTTTTAATACATTTCTCTCTAAATTGAAGATACTCGGAAATCTTTCCCTCCGTCAGCCCACGGTGCCCTGGTTCTCTATATTCCTGAGTACTAGGATGGAACGCTTGGTTTTAATTTTAAAAAACGCTAATTGAAGCGAAATCCCTTCACTGGGCAGGGGGCCAACTGTTTTGTTCAATCAGAGTGGTCAGGCAGTACTTGGAACCGACGCTGGGATTTTATAAGGTCTCTCTGGGTTTTGCATTTCCTTGTATAAAATAACTGAAGCATCCTATCAGATGTAGCTTGCTGAAGTAGAAATAAGGCAGCTGTTACTGATGAGCCCTGGAAGGTTGTGTTATCTCCTTAGGTGGGAAAACCCATTTTTCATAGGTACCGCTCTTTCATCCCCTTTCAGCCATTGTAAATTTTAAATCTGGTTTCAATTGTCAACCTTACACCTTTAGAGCTAGGCCACACTAGCGATGTTTTTCGCTAAAATTAAATCGCTTTAATCTCGAAATTCGCCGCTTTTTTCCGATGCGATTGCACGTCCAGAATTTAGAGGTCGCGTTTTGGTAAGCACCACTTTTGGTGCGTTACCGCATGCATTGCCATAATGCAAAATGGCGAAAATGCATGCGCTAAACACACAATCTCGCGCCTTCACAATCGCGTGCGATAATGCGTCGCGGTTTGGTGCGCGATTCCTGTGGTGGCCATCGCACTAATGACTTACTGCCTGGGATGTATTTCTACATTGCCCGGATAATATGTTCACGAGATGATACGTGTTACCTTTTATTCAATACGTTCGCGATTTCCTTCCTCGCGTCCCAGACCAATCAATAATGGCCGCTCCCTGCTGAAATTTCACAACTCTGGCAGTGAAATAGCTTGTAGCTAATAAATTGCATTTAATCGTGCCAGTCGTTTCCTATTGTTTCTAGTGGGATGCACATGGCGCTGTATGTGAAACTGTGAGCTTTTAGTGTTTTCCCCTGGGGGTACCGTTAAGCTGGGGTGTCCTCCAACATTTTCAATTGCAATAAAAAAAACTGAATCCCTGTCCACGTTTACTGCACTTTCTGGATGTCCGAACCATCAAATCATATTGCGCTCATGCAACACCATCCCAGTCATTCCTGGGTTTATAAATTCCATCTTTCCCTTTAGTGCTTTTGGGCTTTTGTTCCTCTTAATTCCCAAGAGGTCTAATGCTGGCCTTGACCGTCACAGATTGACCCTGAGCGTTGCAGCTTTCCAATCTTGTTTTCTTTGAGGATCACATTTAATGCATGCCATTTAAATTCAGCAACACTGAAAATGTTCTAGAACTGCAGTAGACCCGTAAAAATAAAGCTTTTGATTGGTTTTTTCTGCCGGATAAAATAGCCCCAATTCTATTTTGTGTTTGTTAACTACACGGCCTCTTCCTGCATTTCAGAACCCTCTCCCTCCATTCTTGCATTTTCCATTTGGGGCAGATTTCTGTTCTTTTGACACGGGTAAAATTAATCGAATTTACTGACTCTGTACAGCTAGTGTAGACTGATGCCATGTCGAGATAAGAATGTACTCGCGCAATAGCAGTTCGCTGCTTTCTAGCTGTAACAAATCACCCCGCGTGTCTCCAATGTCCGAATGGAGAAGTCAGTGACTGTGGAGGAAGACTCCTGAAATATGTCCGGTTAACTCCATTGTATAATTCCCCTTAAACGCTTAACAGAATAAACAGTAATATTTTCCTAATGAAATTTGTGCTTTTTTGTGTTCTAAAAGGAAAACGAGACTTCTGAAAATCGTACTGACTTTTTTAGCTTTTACAGATGGTTCACCAACCAACATACCGACTTGCCACTGCTCAGTCACCCTGTTCACGGTGGCCATTTTAATATTGATTTGGTATGAGTACAGGATTGTGGGAGTGTGGTGCAATCAGCTGTGATTGTGTAATAGTCCCTTTTTGTTTACTTAATTGGTATTGACATTAATTGTCCTTATATTCAGCTACTTTCCCTTTATATGCTGAACACTTGCACTTACTGATTTTATTTGGGAATGTGCATGATTAAGATAATATTAGAGGGATTCTGTGTGGACCTGTTTTCCATGACCCCTCTTGCACCAGTGAACACGCCCCCCCCATTACAGTCGGCCATGCAGATCAAAATATGTATCATCACCCCCCACACAACGTTAACCTTACTTAAATGTCTGTTTTGCTGTCTGTGCATTTAGTTGTTACAATGTATGTAATGATGGAGCACTATATATACAAGGCGGCTCATGCCAGATACTGAAAGACGGTTGGCCATACACTACGTAAGACATAGACAGATGTCCACTTTCATACGATTAATTGTCCCAATCTATCTTGACAACGCCTAGAGCCCGTTCTTTCATACCATCAATGTGATCACAAAGTGATTGGGTCAGATATGACCATCTCAAGATAAAAAAACGCTGATTGTAAAAATGTGTCTAAGACATTAGTATATTGAAATCCAATCTAATTTCCTCCTAGTGTGGCCATCTTAAGTGTGGGTGGACTTTTTAATTGAATCAGGCAAGGCACAGCATTCAGAATCATATTGTTTGTGCCAGGTAAGATTTTTGGTCGGAGTGCCAAGCGCCAGTTTACAAATATGGCACGGTCGATTTATGGCTAAGGCTGGGCCCCGCACAAAGAGCGTCGAAAAGGGTTTTTGCCCCTTTTTTTTTTTTCTTCCTTAACAATCTTTTTTTTATTTCCAAAGAAACCCAAGTACATGCTCTGTGCCCCTAATTAGGATTATCAGATGACGTGGATTTAAGGACGCACTGTGTGCCCCCTTACAACACGATCTCTGGTACTACTTCCATTAAGAGTGTTTTGGTACACATTTGCTTTCACATGTTAAGGGCTCCATCTCGTTAACTTAAGATGCCCATTTCCTACATTTTAACCTTTTTTTAGGCAAAAGACCTTTTATTTTAATAGAGCCTGTCGCACCATGAAAAGAAAACAACTGGTCACTTATTAGTATTTGCCGCCAATTCCATCCACCAATATACCGTATTCGCACATTTATAATATGTATTACTACCAGTTTATTTAAGGATAATTTTGATACTCAGCATTAAATATCATCTTGTTAGAAATGCGAGTGCTAATCTTATTTGGTTTTTACCTTCCATGCCTGTTTAGGATTGTTACATTTAAGATATTTAAAGGTTTTTTGTATTGTGAAGAACACATTGAAAGGTATAATCACTATCTACCGTATCTACTCGAGTTTATACTCGAGTTTTTTAGGCTGTTAAAAAAAATTCCTACCCGACTTCTACGTGATTCACTAATCTTTAAATCTGGGAGCCTCACGCTTCCTGTCTCGTTTCCCCCCGCAGTCACTGTAACTGTGCCGACGTCACGACTCGGCGCCATCTTCCCCCGGCGCCTATTATTGACGGTGAGCACCTGAACAGTGAGTTGAAGGGACAGGATCGTGTGCGTCGCCTTCAACTATACTGCGGGGGGTGGGGTGGGGGTAGGTGCAGTGCTGCCACTGAAGATTTTTTGGAAACTACAACTCCCAGCAACTAAAGCATGCTGGGAGTTGTAGTTTGCCAAACATCTGGAGTGGCCAAGGATTAGTGGCTAGTGTGTGGGTTTTCCTTTCCTCTTCCATTTAAAGGGCACTAATTCCTTATACATACAGAGCTGGGAGGATGGTATCGTATTGTTAAATATTTGGACTTCTATTTTGTATTGTTTTGAGCTTTTTAGTTGCCCATAAATGGACAGCAGAATTCCATCACAGTAGTCCCTCATACCGTAAGATCTACGAGATTCAGCTATTATTTTAACTGCATGGGAATTCTGCTGTCGTTTAAAGTGCAAGTAAAGCCTCAAAACAAATTAGAACAGAAGGCAGCAGTGGTGCATAATTTCTACCCTCGACTTATACTCCGCGTTCAAATCACTTTATTACATAAGACAATTTTTCGTAAAATTGGTAACCCGTGACCCTTATATATGAATCGACTTAATAGTCATATAATACGTAAATAAAGTGAAGTGAGCTTCTTTTAATGTGCTGTGTACTGGTTTTATGTTTAACATCTGCTTATCAGTCATAAAGATTTGTACCTGTCCTATACACTACTAAGCTAATGTTTTATTTTAACAATGAATACTTGGTCATTCATTAAGCATCCTGACTTTAGAAACCATTGAAAACGGCTTCTTTGAAGTTTCTCAACTTTTAAAGATCCAGCTGCTCAAATATCCCTGTATCCATTGGCAACTAAGGTTTCAAATATGTACCTTCATGCTTCCCTTCCATCTTCCCTCCTGGTGTATCCTGGGATTTTTCCTTTCATATCCCTGACTTGATTCACTAGTGGAAAACCTTTCTTTGTACCACAGGATTTTGGCGAGCTGAAATACCATATTCCTCTCCCAGAGAGCCCCCCAGCCCCACCCCTATATGGGGATTCATTTGATACTGTAATTGTGATCTCCCCCTATTCTTCTATGTTTCAATGTTCCTTTAATTTATCCGCTGAGAGATAATAAGTTACCTGTGTGGACACAAAATTCATGTACTACACACGCATTGCTTTGTATGCAGCAGATTTTTTTTGTGTGAGCATGGAAAATGTGCCCGATTGCACATCTTTATTAAACTTTCTTTCCAATGATATTTTACTTAAATTATCTGTATTGAGAGATAAACATCTTTCAAACTTGCCCCGTAGCTTGGGAATTTGTACGAATGTGTAAGATCCTTGTACGATGGTCCAAGCACGATCTGACGATCGTATGATATCGTAATAATCCCACAATGTCATACAACTGGAAATTGTTGTCATTAGAGACAGACCTATACATTGGTTTTGATCTCGTCACCAATTTGATGTAAATTGGACACAGATCATTCTTGTACATCACAAGACAGATACTGTCAAAGTCGTTAGGAAATGCCTTAACCTGAAACGGTTTATCTTGCCTGGTGTGGGTTAGCCCTCTGAAGCTTTTTACCAAGGATTCTCACTTGGTTGGGGGTGTGGTTTATCTTCCCTATTCCAAAGAGTTCTAATGACCAGTTATAAACCTGCATCTCTCGAGATGTTTATTTTAAAATGTTTTAAAAGCACCTGGACCGGCTTAAAGGGAATGCAAGTGGGTTAGTTTATTATCTGCCCTACTTCCCTGGACATTCCAGTCCTGCCCAGGTGTCCCTGTTACTAGACAAGGGTATTTTATTAACAGGACCCAAATAGATAAGGGCAAAGATCATTGATCGATTCAGATCAACATCTATAGCCTAGAAAACTACATCCATGGTAACGTACATGCCTTCATATAAATAATTTCATAATTGTGTGGCTTATTTAAAGGAATCCCCCTCATGTGAAAAACTTGTATATATAGAGAAATCACCCTCCAAACCCCAAAACTACGTAATTTAAAGACTTGGCCGATGTAGGATTCCTGTTAAAGAATGATCATACGCGTGATATGCCCATTAATCTGATCTTACTAAACAATATCCTCAACAGTACCAATGCCTTCTGCTCCACCTTCCTCGTCATCAACATTTTGCTTTTTCTGTGTCAGATTGGAAGACGTGCCAGTGCACTTACTGGGGGGAGGGCTAGATCACCATCTATTGCATGAGTAATAGTGTCTCTTTAAATGTCCCATGGGGTACTAGATACCATAGTGCCCACAATTCCATAGTAGCGAGATTTGGCCAGATACCTTTTATTCATAGTCCAAGCCACACTACCCAATAAATGGATATAAATATAGAATATTCTCCACAATATTAGCCCTTAAAATTGTGTCACTAGTGAGCGCAGTTGCGCTCTTTTTGGGTTGGTCCTCATTAGCAGATTTTTCCTTTTGATACCACAATGGCTTTTTCTTTCTTCCAGAGCGTCATATCTCCCCGGTATACCGTAGCTGACAGCAGCCTCGTTGGTCCCCCTCTCCTGTTCCTTTCCCCTGGGCTTTTTCAGTTCATTGATTGAAAAATCTTTTCCACTGTGGGGGGGAAGGTATAGTCATGCACGGGATGTCACACGTATAAACGCAGGGGCAGAGATAGGAGGCGGCAATGAGAGGATATTTTCATGGAAGGACAAACTTAGACCAATGTTTGTCTTACCCGTTTTTGCGTTCTTTTGACAAGACCTTTCATTCATTACTACTAACTGCTCCCAGAATCCCCTGGCAGGCAAAAGCCGCTCCATTTCAGTTCACGTTCCTGGAAAGTTGATCATTGGCAGAACTAGGAACTCATAATGGTTCGATGAATGTCCCCCGCTCACCGTGCTAGCTGGAAATACCACCCATTTATATTGCTGTTCTTAGGATAGACTGGCAGCTAGAAGAAGGCACGATTCCCCTTTAAACCTTTAGTTGGTCTGTCTAATCAAAATCCCCCAGTTATTTGGTTGTGGATTATTATTGCAGTCCCCCATGCCCTATAAAAAAAGACCTCCGTTTCAGTTTTATAATCCGAGACAACCGAACACACATTCTAGAGCCTCTCTGGATCTCCAGGTTTGGGAAAAGGGTGTCCAAAGTGGGGCTGAAATTTGTCTATAATTAAAATAATTTCCATAAAAAGAACGTCTGTACTCACACCTGGCCATTTTACTTATAACCCCCATGGGGCGTATTTAAATGGGGCGGTCAACCTTTAACCACAGTGTAACAAATGAATTACCAATATAGGGCACATTATACTACCCCGGGGCTACCTTGCAAGAGAATGTTTCGAAACGTTTGAGTTTCGTTCCGTTTTTCGAAAGTTCGAAATCGTCTATTTTCGATAAAAATCAAAATTCTAACAATAGGGGTTCCGGTGAAATTCGGGAGTTCTGAAAGTTTTTGTCGGGACTTTGAATCTCTCAGATTCAATTCTAAACCACATCTCTGCTACCTGGCGGTATCGCCCATAAAAATGCTGCCATGGTCATTAACAAAACCTTGTATTGTTTTACCCGCCATTACCACCATTCTATCAGAAAGTCTGATCCCTGCAAAATGATAGATATTCCCCATTGGGAATCATTTTGAAAGTTCGACACTCGTCACACTCTGTATTGCCATTTGCACCAAGAAAGGCAATGATATCCATTGAAAGGATCAGTTGGCCTGTGGATTTTTATATGAGTGTGACAATCCTCTATCTGTCGACCTGGAGGCCAATGTTATTTCACACACACCATTTGTTTTAATTTGTGGGTCCGGCAAGTCTTTGGTAACTTAATGATATCAGAATGGCTAAACGGAAAACGCAGATTGTCTAATTAACCTCAGATTCTTTCAGGGCTTTCAGCTGTTTTTTATTCATTACATTCTTTCATCTTCTGCTCTCGTTCTTTTACCATTAGCTTTTCCCAAAACAACACCTTCTCATTAAAGCGCCTATCGTTAATTACGAATCTTTTGCTTTACGCCACGGGCATTATTATTTGGAAAGCATTTCATGTGACGGTATTACATACAACGCATTTTAAATACACACATGCTTTTATAAAGAAACTACCTACCATATTCTATTATCTACACAACCCCGTTCACTTCAGCTCATCTATACATGTTTAATCATTGTAATCAATCATTACCTCCTGCTTCTTGATGTCGTGCGCCACTCCAGCTCGGCTTACGATGATCTGTGCAAAGAAGTATCAGTTTGATGAGTTTGCTGGCTCATCATGGTGTTAAGACCTCATTTACAACATGGGCAAATGTTTACATAGGTACATATCTTATAGAGCGACAATGTGCTGAACCTATGATCGTTCACACGGTGATGACACTCACATATCGTGGTCGCAAGAACCGACTACTGTTATAGAGGCAGATATGATCACGACTAGAATAGTTATACTCCTAATCTTGTCCAAACTATTAGACGAGCACTACAGAACCGTGCACATGTGTATAACCCTTGGGCGTCCAAACGTTAAGGTCAAAGACGCATCGGGAGAGTGGACGGACAGCGTGTGGAAACTTCAGGAATGAAAAAGAGCCGAGTAGCCAAGCTAAAGTCTGGGTACACAGCGTACCAGCTGTAAGACGACCTATAGATTCGGATTGTATAGTAGTTATTTGTTGAGGTTGAATAACGATATCATAAGGGTCCAATGCCATTCTAACCCAGTAGCTCTACTGTATGATAGAACCACTGAAGGCAAAAAACCCCGACTGCACCCAGACAGATGTAAGGGTGTGAAAACCTTACCTATCCTGCCTCCTAATACACAATCGGTATAATTTCCCTGGAAACTCACTCTACTTATAAATGTACTCACATACCATTAAGCTTGTACATTCACTTGTAATTGTATAAACTCCTCCGCCAAAGACTTTTCTATTAAACTGACCAATGAACCGCCATAACATCATATGCTGCTCCTGGGACAGTACCGAGTTCCATAGCTTTACAATACCGTCTCTCTAAAAGTGGCAAACACCTGTATAGCCCAATTCTCATACTTTATGTCACTATCCTGTACACTTGGTAAACACGTGTCCATCGGTATGGGTTAGACTTCCATCAGCTTTTTATTCTATGTCCTGTACAATGTCTGAGACCTGCCATAGACAAAAACGTTCTGCGACGTGACACAGCAGCAGGGTCTCAATATAGCTATTACCAGTGGTCTCGGAACAGTGACCACCCTTTACCCACGCGCACGTGTTACGGAGCACATTCCGTCTATTAACAGATATACAAAACATTACACAAGGACTGTGGGCGATTATGAAACAACACTCCAAGCCTTTTGTTATGAAGCTATGCAGATTGAAGCCACATAGAAGATCGGGTAGGCGGGAGGCTCGTCGCAGCTCTGGTGTCCAAGTGTGTGGAATAGCAGTTCCATAGCTTTATAAACCAGGTACTCAACATGAACGACCGACCTTCAACAACTTCTACATACCACACGTTATATGTATCAATACTGGCCATGGTGAACAATGCGTACACATGCCCGTGTTTGTGAGAAACGCCACCCTTATATTACCTTACTGAACCCGCGCGTCGGGTGCGAACTGCATCACATACCCCACGTCCACTGGAAAGACAGTTCCATAGCTTGACCGTTCTCACAGTGACAAAAAACCCTTTCCCAACGCTACTTGATGTACAAACCAGTTATTGTAACATTCCTTGTTTGTAGAAACTCATCCAGCTTTTTTATTAACTGACCATGACCTCCCATACACGTCAACACTGGTGACGTTTCCACCATAGCTTCACCCGTTCTACAGTGACAACCCTTTCCCAACTCTACTCTACTTTCTCCCAGTTCACTCAACCTACGTTGTAACAGGACCTTGTGTTGGTAGAAACTACTCCAGCTTTTTATAGAATGTGAAGCACATCAGCGAACCTCCCATCCCAACACACAATAGAGACGGGTGCCATAGCTTTAACGATAATACACACACTCACACAGCAGGCCACACACCACAACATAACGATTACTCGTAGTCCACCAGCAACTTGATACTTCCTTTGTGTGGAGACCTCTCATCCAGCGGTGTATTTATGTTGATCCGCACAATGTCTATTCAATTAGTCCCACGGAAGGGAAGACAGATGAGAGCCAGGACCTCTCCGTATACCTCACATGGACAGAAGCCCTGTCCCGCCACGAGTCCCCCAGAAGCGGCTTGTCCTGCCGAAACTCTAGACTGGATGGGCATTGAGACCAGGAACGTGTAAAGCCTGGGGGGAGAAACGCAGCCACGGGGTAATGAAACGGACCAGGAACACAGGCCTAACAACGTCCACGGGAAGACAGTGTCCATAGCTGGAACCGTTCTCAAAGTGACAACCCGTATGCCCAACGCGACTTGAGGGATCAAGCCCCAGTACTTTGGACAGGTCCGTGGTTTTGTAGAAACTCATCCAAGCTTTTATTAAACTGACCATGAACTCATAACAACGTCCAACTGGAAGACGTTCCATAGCTTAAAACCAACCGTTTCTCACAGTGACAAACCCTTTCCCAACTCAACTTTATGTTCAAATCATACCAACCAGTAACTTGTAACATCCTTCACTTGTTTGTAGAACGTCATCCAGCTTTTTTTTAATTAACTGCCCAATGAACCTGCCATAAACAACGTCCACTGGAAGACAGTTCCATAGCTTTTACCGTTCTCACAGTGACAAAACCTTTCATTTCCCACTCTACTTATATCGTATCACTAACCAGTAACTTTAACATTCCTTGTTTTGGAGAAACGCATTCAGCTTTTTATTAAACTACCAATAAACCTGCATACCAACGTCCACTGGAAGACAGAGTTCATGCTTTACCGTTCCAACAGTGACAAACCCTTTCCAACTCTACTTATGTATCATACCAGTAACTTGTAACATTCCTTGTTGTGAACTCACCAGCCTTTTTCTTACACTGACCAATGGAACCTGCCAGAACAACGTCCACTGGAAGACAGTTTTCCATAGCTTTAATACCAAACCGTTCTCACAGTGACAGAACCCTTTCCCAACTCTACTTTATGTTTCCTACCAGTACTTGTAACATTCCTTGTTGTAGAAACTCATCCAAGCTTTTTTATTAAACTGGACTGACCATGACCTCCTGCCATCACCCCATCCAATAGAAGAACGTTCATGTCTGTTCTCCACAGTGAAAAACCTTTCCGAGCTTAAGTCTAAAACTTTTTCCCCCCCAAGTCTTAAGGTGTCCGTAATGTATTTTTTAAGTTGATCATATCTCCACCCAACCAACCTTTTGTCTAGGTACTGTCATTTTAACATACATTTGTCTTCGTATTCGAGCTCCCTTCCCTTTATTAGTTTATGCCCTTCTCCAATTTCCAATAGTTCCTTTTTCTACCCAGGAATCCAAAAATTGAATTGCATATTCAAAATAAGGCCTTACAGGCATCTATAGTGGGCAAATGGTATTTTTTTTTTTCTTTCTATATGTTTCTATAATTCCCCCAACCCCCAGTTACCTTTATTTTCTCCAGATCTCCTCCTCTGGTACCCCGATATATATAAGTTAAAAGAAGTCAAGATGTCAATGCGCCAACTCCTGCTTAAGCTGTCCAAAAATTCCTGTAAGGTAGTGTGTCCGGTTTAGTTTGTAGGCTACACAATTTTTACGCTGTTCTCCCATGACTCTTTCCTTCTTAATAAAATGCTTGGCAAATACTGGGTTAAAACAAAGTAAAGGGAAGAAGTCCCCCCCTCCTCCCAAGCTTTCAACCAATTTATTGCCCGTTAAAGAGGGAATTGGGCTGCCGTAATACTACAGGCTCAAGTCTCCCTAAACCAAAAACCCCACCCCCGCCATCCTTATGGCACTTGCTCCTCTACAAGGCTTACATGTAAGGGTGTTTTTTTGTTTACACAAGGTTCACTGACTTGTAAGGAGAATTAATGGACATGAGCGGCTTTGTTTTTCACGCCCGGAATTAATATGAACGGGGAATGACCAGAGTGGGGAGGGGGAGTGGGAGCAGTAATCAGACTGTGTGTCAAACACTGAGCCCACAGAGGAAGTGGGAATGAGCAGGATGCGAACATTTTGTATGTCCTTGATTAGAGCGATGTAAAATAAATTATCACTATGACTTTTACTTTGTAAAGAGGAATGAACATTTCCTCCCTTGAATCCATACCTCTCTTTATACAGACAATACCATGATGGCTCTGGCTGTTGCCCCGCCGCCTGCACTGCTTGCTACCTTTTAAGTTTGTTATCCACCCCAACCAAAACTCCAAGATCCCTTCCAACAGGATGTCCACTTAAACACGAGCCATTTATAGTATAGAGCCGCAGAAGGATTTTTAAGTCCAAAATCATCACTTCATTTATCAACATTGAATCTCCTCTGCCCCTTTAGCACGCCAATGTGATAATCTAATCTAGATCCCCCTGTAACAGCACAATCCTCTGAATTTTTAAGGCCCAAAAGTTTTTGTGGTCGTCAGACACACCGAAACCATTGCTGACAATACCACTCTTTCCAAATCATTAATAAATAGATTAAATAGAAGCGGGAACCCCAACACATAACCCTGTGGCACCCCACTTAGCACTTTATTCCATAATGATGAAGCCACATTAACAACTACTCTCTCTCATCCTATTCATTAACCATTTTCTATCCATGTACAAATGTGACTTCCCCAACAACAGACCTTAGCTATTCATTAGTCGCCTATGGGGGGGACTGATCAAAGCCTTGCCCTGAATCTTCCTTTTCCCAGTAGTCTTTGTGCTGCATACTGGTTATCCCTGGCTACCTGTATTTTAAGAAATACCATGCTACGCAGTAATAAAATTCCAATGAACTACCAGTGTGCGATGAATGCCCATTGCTACCAGTGTGGCGATGAAATGCCTCATGCTAACAGTGTGTTACAAATGCCCATGGCTAACCAGTATGTTAAGAAATGCCCTGGCTACCATATGTATGAAATGCCCATAGCTAACATTATGTAAGGAAAATACCCATTGGCTACCAGTGTGTGATGACAATGCCCATGTCTACCTGTATTAAATGAAGTGCCCATGGCTTACCAGCTTATGTTAGAAATGCCCATGGCTACATAGTAAATGAAAATGCCCATGGCTCTGTGGGTGCGATAAAATGCCCATCGCTACCAGTATGTATGAATGGCCCATTGCTACCGTGTGCGTGAAATGCTCATTGCTACCAGTGTGTTAGAAATGCCCATGGCCTACCAGTATTGTTTAGAATGCCCATGGCTACCATATGTAATGAAATGCCCATAGCTAACATTATGTAGGAATAACCCATTGCTTTGCTACCCGTGTGTGATGAAATGCCCATGTCACCTGTATGTAATAAATGCCCATGGCTACCATTATGTAATAAACTGCCCATGGGGGCTCCCTTATGTAAAGTGAAAGCCCCAGGCTACCTGTGGTGTGATAAGCCCATCGCTACCAGTATGTAATGAAATGTCCATGGTACCAGTGGTGTGTGAAATGCCCATGGCTACCTGTATTGTAATGAAATGCCATGGCTACCAATATGTATGAAATGCCCATGGCTACCATATGTAATGATGTCCATGACTACCAGTATGTGATAAAATTCCCATGCTACCGTATGTAATGAAATGCCATGGCTATAATATGTAATAAAATGCCATGGATACCAGTTTGTGATGAATGCCCATGGCTACTTATATAAATGATATTGCCAGTTTGGCTACCAGTATATAATGAAATTGCTAGTGTGCTACCAGTAGTAATGAAAATGCCAATTTTCTCCAGTATATATTGAAATTGCTAGTTTGGCTACCTGTATAATGGATACTGTGCCTCTGTGTCATTAATCTGTGTTTTCTGCCTACACCTCGTCTGTTCTATTCTCTGTCTTACTATTTATAGGTTTTCGTGCGTGTGTATCTATCTCTCTGTTTGTCTATTTTGTCTCTCTGTCTGTCGCTATAAAGTACCTGAATGTGTAGCTTAATTGGGGTGGAGAAGAAGAGTGTGACCTTAGGGGGCACTGAGTAGTGCCCCTGAACTTTTTAGACCCTAGACGACCCCTGTTTGACAAAATCTATTCCTCCGAAATCCATGCTGGTTACTACTTAATGTCAGTCCTTGAAACATACTCTAGAAACATGTTCCTTATTAAACTTTCCAGGATCTTCCCCACCCACTGAAGTTAAACTTACAGGCTGTAATTACCCGGCTGTGAACGACTACCTTTTGAATATTGGAATAACATCAGCCTTTTTTCCAATCCAGAGGCACACCACCGGACATGAGGGAATCAGCAAAAATAAGAAACAATGGCCTAGATAAAGCTGAACTTAGCCTTCCCTAGTACCCGAGGATGTATTTTATCCGGTCCCAGGAGATTTATTAATATTACCTTATTTAGTTCTTTCTGTACCAATTCCTCGGTTACAATGGCCTAGATAAAACTGAACTTAGCTCCCTGTACCCAACCGGGGCTAGAGGTATGTATCCGGGTCCGTGGGGGAGATTATGGGCATTTCATTACATAATGGTAGCCATGGGCATTTCATTACATACAGGTAGACATGGGCATTTCATCACACACTGGTAGCCATGGGTATTTCCTTACATAATGTTAGCTATGGGCATTTCATTACATACTGGTAGCCATGGGCATTTCTTAACATACTGGTAGCCATGGGCATTTCTTAACACACTGGTAGCCATGAGCATTTCATCGCACACTGGTAGCTATTATCTAGCCATTGTAACCCGAGGATATGGTACAGAAAGAACTAAATAAGGTTAATATTAATAAATCTCCTGGACTGGATAAAATAATCCTCCTCGGGTACTTAGGGAGCTAAGTTCAGTTTTATCTAGGCCATTGTAACCGAGGATATGGTACAGAAAGAACTAAATAAGTTAATATTATAAATCTCCTGGACCGATAAAATACATCCTCGGGTACTTAGTTAAGGACTAAGTTCAGCTTTATCTAGGGCCATTGTTTCTTATTTTTTGCTGATTCCCTCATGTCCGGTGGTGTGCCTCTGGATTGGAAAAAAGCTCTGATGTTATTCCAATTCAAAAAGGGTAGTCGTTCACCACCGGGTAATTATCAGCCTGTAATTTACTTCGTGTGGGAAGATCCTGGAAAGTTTAATAAGGAACATGTTCTAAGTATTTTTCATCAAGGACTGACATTAAGTAGTAACCAGCATGGATTTCGGAGGAATAGATTTTGTCAAAACAGGGGCGTCTCTAGGGTCTAAAAAGTTCAGGGCCACTCTCGTGCCCCCATAAGGTCACACTCTCTTTCTCCACCCCAATTAAGCTACACCTCTAGGTACTTTATATCGACAGACAAGAGACAAATAGACAACGAGAGATAGATACACACGCAGAAACCTATAAATAGTAAGACAGAGAAAATGACAGACAGGGTGTAGGCAGAAATACACAGATTAATGACACAGAGGCACAGTATTCCATTTACAGGTAGCAAACTAGCAATTTCAATATATACTGGTAGAAAATTGGCATTTTCATTACATACTGGTACACACTAGCAATTTCATATATACTGGTACCAACTGGCAATATCATTATATATAGTAGCCATGGGCATTCATCACAAACTGGTATCCATGGCAATTATCATATTTTATAGCCTGGGCATTTCATTACATACTGGTACCATGGGAATTTTATCACATACTGGTAGTCATGGACATTTCATTACATAATGGTAGCCATGGGCATTTCATTACATATTGGTAGCCATGGCCATTTCATTACAATACAGGTACCATGGGGCATTTCATCACACACTGGTAGCCATGGACATTTCATTACATACTGTACGCGATGGGCATTTTATCAATCACACACAGGTAGCCATGGGCATTTCATTACATAATGGTAGCCTGGGCCATTTCATACATAATGGTAGCCATGGGCATTTCATTACATACAGGTAGACATGGGCATTTCATCACACACACTGGTAGCCATGGGTATTCCTTACATAATGTTAGCTATGGGCATTTCTTACATACTGGTAGCCATGGGCATTTCTTAACATACGGTACCATGGGCATTTCTTAACACACTGGTAGCCATGACATTTCATCGCACACTGGTAGCATGGGCATTTCATTACATATACGGTAGCGATGGAAAATTTTTCACACACAGGTAGCCATGGGCTCATTTGATTACATAAATGGTAGCCATGGGCATTTCATTACATAATGGTAGGCCATGGGCATTTCATTACTACAGTAGACTGCATTTCATCACAACCGGTAGCCATGGGTATTTCCTTACTAATGTTAGCTAAGGGCATTTCATTACATACTGTACCCATGGGCATTTCTTAAACATACTGGTAGCCATGGGCATTTCTTAACACACTGGTATACCATGAGCCTTTCATCGCACACGTGGTAGCAATGATGGGCATTTCATCGCACACTGGTAGTTCATTGGAATTTTATTACTGGTAGCCATGGGTATTTCTTAAACATACAGGTAGCCATGGGTACCAGTATGCAGCCACAAAAGACTACTGGGAAAAGAAGATTCAGGGCAAGCTTTGATACAGTCCCCCATAGGCGACTAATGAATAAGCTAAGGTCTGTTGTCTGGGGAGTCACATTTGTACATGGATAGAAAATTGGTTAATGAATAGGATGCAGAGAGTAGTTGTTAATGGGCTTCATCATTATGGACTAAAGTGCTAAGTGGGGTGCCACAGGGTTTGTGTTGGGGCCGCTTCTATTTAATCTATTTATTAATGATTTGGAAGTGGGTATTGTCAGCAAGTTTCTGTTTGCTGACCACAAAAACTTTGGCGCCATTAAAAACTTCAGAGGATGTGCAATCGTTACAGGGGGATCTAGATAGATTATCACATTGGGCGTGCTAAGGGCAGAGAGATTCAATGTTGATAAATGAAGGTGATGCATTTGGACTTAAAAATCCTTGTGGCTCTATACTATAAATGGCTCGTGTTTAAGTGAATCCCTGTTGGAAAGGGATCTTGGAGTTTTGGTGGATAACAAACTTAAAGGTAGCAAGCAGTGCCAGCGGCAACAGCCAGAGCCATCATGGTATTGTCTTGTATAAAGAGAGGTATGGATTCAAGGGAGGAAAATGTATTCTCCCTCTTTACAAAGTAAAGTATAGTGAAATTTATACATCGCTCTAATCAGACATAAAAATGGTTAGCATCCTGCTTCATTCCCACCTTCCTCTGTGGCTCAGTGTTTGCACACAGTCTGATTTACTGCTCCCCACTCCCCCTCCCCACTCTGGTCATTCCCCCGTTCATATAATCCGGCTGTGAAACAAGCCGCTCATGTACATTAATTCTCCTACAAGTCAGTAACCTTTGTAAACAAAAAAACACCCTCTAATGTAAGCCTGTAGAGAGCAAGTGCATAAGGAGGCGGGGGTGGGGTTGGTTTAGGAGAGCCTGAGCCTGTTATTACGGCAGCCCAATCTCCCTTTAACGGGCAATAATTGGTGAAAGCTTGGGAGGAGGGGACTTCTTCCCTTTACTTCTGTTTTAACCCAGTATTTGCCAAGCATTTTATTAAGAGGAAAGAGTCATTGGGAGACAGTGTAAAAACTTGTGTAAGCCTACAAACTAAACCGACACACTATTACAGAATTTGACAGCTTAAGCAGGAGTGGCGCATTGAATCTTGACTTCTTTTAACTTATATATACTCGGGACAGAGGAGGAGACTGGAGAAAATAAAGGTACACTGGGGGTTGGGGGAATTATAGAACATATAGAAAGAAAAAAAAATACATTTTCCCACTATAGATGCCTTTAAGGCCTATTTTGAATATGCAATTCAATTTTTGGATCCTGGTAGAAAAAGGACATATTGGAAATTGGAGAAGGGCACTAAATAATAAAGGGATAGGGAGCTCGAATACGAAGACAAATTGTATGTTAAAATGACGTACACTAGACAAAAGGTGGTTGGGTGGAGATATGATAACTGTAAAAATACATTACGGACCATCCTTTAAGACTTGGGGGGGAAAAAGTTTAGACTTTAAGCTCGGAAAGGGTTTTTCACTGTGGAGAACAGACATGAACAGTCTTCTATGGATGGGGTGATGGCAGGTTCATTGGTCAGTTTAATAAAAAGCTGGATGAGTTTCTACAACAAGGAATGTTACAAGTTACTGTGGAAACATAAAGTAGAGTTGGGAAAGGGTTTGTCACTGTGAGAACGGTAAAGCTATGGAACTGTCTTCCAGTGGACGTTGTTTGGCAGGTTCATTGGTCAGTTTAAAAAAGCTGGATGAGTTTCTACAACAAGGAATGTTACAAGTTACTGGTATTGATACATAAGTAGAGTTGGAAAGGGTTTGTCACTGTGAGAACGGTAAAGCTATGGAACTGTCTTCCAGTGGACGTTGTATGCAGGTTCATTGGTCAGTTTAATAAAAAGCTGATGGTTTCTCAAACAAGGAATGTTACAAGTTACTGGTATGATACATAAAGTAGAGTTGGGAAGAGGTTTGTCACTGTGAGAACGGTAAAGCTATGGAACTGTCTTCCAGTGGACGTTGTTATGGCAGGTTCATTGGCAGTTAATAAAAAGCTGGATGAGTTTCTACAAACAAGGAATGTTACAAGTTACTGGTGGTTATTGAACATAAAGTGAGTTGGGAAAGGGTTTGTCACTGTGAGAACGGTAAAGCTATGGAACTGTCTTCCAGTGGACGTTGTTATGGCAGGTTCATTGGTCAGTTTAATAAAAGCTGATGAGTTTCTACAAACAGGATGTCAAGTTACTGGGTTGATCTAAGTGGTTGGGAAGGGTTTGTCACTTGAGAACGGTTAGCTATGGAACTGTCTTCCCGTGGACGTTGTTAGGCGGTTCTGGTCGTTTCATAGTGTGGTTTCTCCAGGTTTACAGTTCTGGTAATGATCAGTCTAGAGTTTCGGGGACAAGGTTTGGGGGACTCGTAGAGGGGAAGGGTTTGTCATGTGAGGTATACGGAAGGTCTGGTTACTGTCTTTTCCGTGGACTATTGATAGGCATTGTCGGTCACATAAATAAGCTGGATGATTTCACAAAAGGAATGTATCAAGTTACTGGTGGATACATAAGTAGTGTGGGGGTGTGTGTGATGTGGAACGTTAAAGCTATGGACGTCTCTATTGTGTGTTGATGGGAGGTTCATTGTCATTTAATAAAAAGCTGGAGTAGTTTCTACAAACAAGGTGTTACAAGTAGGTTGAGTGACTATAAGTAGAGTTGGGAAAGGGTTTGTCACTGTGAGAACGGTAAAGCTATGGAACTGTCTCCAGTGGACGTTGTTATGGAGGTTCATTGGTCAGTTAATAAAAAGCTGGATGAGTTTCTACAAACAAGGAATGTTACAAGTTACTGGTATTGATACATAAGTAGGTTGGGAAAGGGTTTGTCACTGTGAGAACGGTAAGCTATGGAACTGTCTTCCAGTGGACGTGTTTATGCAGTTGACACGGTTCAGTAATAAAAAGCTGGATGGGTTTCTACAAACAGGATGTTACAGTTACTGGTATTGATACTATAAAGTAGAGTTGGAAGGTGGTGTTCATGTTGAGACGGTTATAAAGCTATGGAACTGTTCACACTTGGAACCAGTGGAGAGTGTAGTTTCTATGTGGTTCAATTGCATAGCTTATAACAAAAGGCTTGGAGTGTGTTTCATAACGACAGTCTTGTGTAATGTTTTGTATATCTGTTAATAGACGGAATGTGTCCGTAAAGTGGGTTGGGTAAAGGGTGGTCACTGTTCCGAGACCACTGGTAATAGCTATATTGAGACTGTGCTGTGTCACGTGAGAACGTTTTTGTCTATGGCAGGTTAGCATTGTCAGGATAAATAAAAAGCTGGATGGAGTTTCTAACAACAGGAATGTTTACAAGTTACGGATATGACATAAAGTAGAGTTGGGAAAGGGTTTGCACTGTGAGAACGGTAAAGCTATGGAACTGTCTTCCAGGGACTTGTTATGGCAGGTTCATTGGTCAGTTTAATAAAAAGCTGGAGAGTTTTACAAACAAGGAATGTTACAAGTTACATGGTATTGATACATAAAGTAGAGTGAGTTCCAGGGAAATTTCCGATTGTGTATTAGGAGGTCAGGATAGGTAATGGTTTTCACCTTACATTTCTGGTGAGTCGGGTTTTTGCCTTCAGTGGTATCAACAGTAGGCTACTGGGTTAGAATGGATGGACTATATATCGTTATTCAACCTCAAAAATACTAAACAACCAATCTATAGGATGTTTACAGTCTGGTAGTGTGTACCCAGACTTTAGCTTGGATATCGGCTTTTTTCATTCCTGAAGTTTCCTCACGCTGTCCGGTCCACTTCCATCTCTTGCCTTAACGTTGACAAGGTTTAACATTGCAGGTTCTGTAGTCTGTCATTTTGACAGATTAGGAGTATAACACAGTCTGATCATTCTGCCTCTATAAAGTAGTGGGGAACGTATGTGATGTCATACCTTAACGATCATGGTTCGACATTTGCTATAAAAACCTATGTAAACATTTGCCCTTTAAACTACTTACACTGTGAGCAGCAACTCACAAATGATATTCTTTCAAGATCATCAGTAAGCAGCTGGGAGTGGGCTAAACAAAAGCAGGAGTAATGATTGATATGATTAAACATGTATAGATGAGCTGAAGTGAACGGGTGTGTAGATAATAGAATATGGTAGGTAGTTCTTTATAAAAGCATGTGTGTATTTAAAATGCTTGTATGTATATACCAGTCACATGAAATGCTTTCAATAATAATGCCCGTGTGTCGTAAAGCAAAGATTCGTAATTAACGATATGCGCTTTATGAGAAGGTGTAAAATGGTAAAAGAACGAGAGGCAGAAGATGAAAGAATGTAATGAATAAAAACAGCTGAAAGCCCTGAAAGATCTGAGGATTAATTAGACAATCTGCGTTTTCCGTTTAGCCATTTGATATCATTAAGTCTACCAAGCTTGCGGACCCACAAATTAAAACAATGGTGTGAAATAACATGGCCTCTCAGTCGACAGATATGAGGATTTCACACTCATAAAATCCACAGCCACTGATCCTTTCAGATGGATATCATTGCCTTTCTTGGTGCCAAATGGCACATCAGAGTGTGCACGAGTGTCGAACTTTAAACTGACCCAATGGGGAATATCTATCATTTTGCAGGATCAGACATTTCTGATAGAATTGGTTGGTAATGGCGGGTAACAATACAAGGTTGTTAATGACCATGGCAGCATTTTATGGGCGATACCGCAGGTAGCAGAGATGTGGGTTTGAATTGAATCTGAGAGTTCAAAGTCCCGACAAAACTTTCAGAACTCCCGAATTTCACGGAACCCCTATTTTAGAATTTTTGATTTTTATCGAAAATAGACGATTTCGAACTTTCGAAAACGGAACGAAACTCAAACCGTTTCGAACATCTCTGCAAGGCAGTATAATTTGCCCTATATTGGTCATCATTGTACACCTGTGGTAAAGGTTGACCCCCCATTTAAATACGCCCCAATGGGGGTTATAAGTAAAAATGGCAGGTGTGAGTACAGACTTTTTATGGAAATTATTTTAATTATAGACAAATTCAGCCCCACTTTGGACACCCTTTTCCCCAAACCTGGAGATCCAAAGGCTTCTAGAATGTGTGTTCGGTGTCTCTGGATTCATAACTAGAAAACGAGTCTACTAGGGCAGTGGGGCGACTGCCAATAATATCCACACCAATAACTGGGGGATTTTATTAGACAGAAACTAAAGTTTAAAGGGGAATCGTGCTTCTAGCTGCAGTCTATCCTAAGTAACAGCAATATAAATGGTGGTATTTCCAGCTAGCACGTGAGCTGGGACATCATCGAACCATTATGATTCCTAGTTCTGCCAATGATCAACTTCAGAACAGTGAACTGAAATGGAGCGGCTTTTGCCTGCCAGGGGATTCTGGGAGCAGTAGAGTAATGAATGAAAGTCTCTGTCAAAAGAACGCAAACGGGTTAAGACAACATTGGTCTAAGTTTGTCCTTCCTGAAAATATCCTCTCATTGCCGCCTCCTATCTCTGCCCCCTGCCTGTTTATACGTGAATCCCTGCATACTAACCTTTCCCCCCCACAGTGGAAAAGATTTTTCATCTAATGAACTGAAGCCCAGGGAAGAACAAGGAGAGGGGACAACGAGCTGCTGTCAGCTACGTTACCGGGGAGATTGACGCTTCTGGGAAGAAAAAGCCATTGTGGTTCAAAAGGAAAATCTGCTAATGAGGACCACCAAAGAGCGCACTGCTCACTAGTGACACAATTTAAGGGCTAATATTGTGGAGAATATATATATTTATATCATTTATGGTAGTGTGTGCTTGGACTATGAATAAAAGGTATCTGTGCCACAATCTCTGCTACTACTGGAAATTGTGGTGCACTATGGTATCTAGTACCCCATGGACATTTAAAGAGACACTATACTCATGCAATAGTGGCTGATCTCTAGCTCCTCCCCCAGTAAGTGTCACTGCACGTCTTCCATATCTGACACAGAAAAGCAAAATGACGAGGAAGGTGGAGCCAGAGAGGCATTGGTTACTGTGTGAGGATATTGTTTAGAAGATCAGATTAATGGTGCATATCACAGCGTATGATCATTCTTTAACAGGTAATCCTACATCGCCAGTCTTTAAATTACTGTAGTTTTGGGGTTGGAGGGTGATTTCTCTATATATACAATTTTTCAATGAGGGGGGATTGCCCTTTAAATAAGCCACACAAATTATGAAATTATTATATGAAGGCATGTAGTTACCATGGATGTAGTTCTAGGCTATAGATTGTTATCTGAATCGATCAATGTATCTTCTGCCCTTATCATTTGGGTCCTGTAATAAATACACCTTGTCTAGTAACAGGGACACCTGGGCAGGATGGAATTGTCCAGGAAGTAGGGCAGATACATAAACTAACCCACTTTGCATTCCCTTTAAAGCCGGTCACAGGTGCTTTTAAATACCATTTTAAAATAAACATCTCGAGAGATGCAGGTTTTATAACCTGGTCCATTAGAACTACTTTGGAATAGACAGATAAACCATCACCCCCAACCAAGTGAGAATCCTGGTATAAAAGCTTCAGAGGGCTAACCCACACCAGGCAAGATAACCGTCAGGTTAAGGCATTCCTAACAGAACTTTGACAGTATCTGTCTGTGATGTACAAGAATGATCTTGTGTCCAATTTACATCACATTGGTACGAGATCAAAACCAATGTGGTGTCTCTAATGACAACAATTCCAGTTGTATGACATTGGGATATTACGATATCATACGATCGTCAGATCGTGCTTGGACCATCGTACAGACTACACATTCTACAATATTTCCCAGCCTACGGGGCAAGTTGAAGATGTTTATCTCTCAATACAGATCATAAGATTGGAAGAAAGTTTACATAAGATGTGCAATCGCACAATTTTCCATGCTCACACAAAAAAATCTGCTGCATACAAGCAATGCCGTGTGTAGTACACATGATTTTGTGTCCACACAGGTAATATTATCATCTCAGCGGATAAAATATAAATGGAACATTGAACATAGAAGAATAGGGGGAGATCACAATTACAGTATCAAATGAATCCCCATATAGGGTGGGGGGCTTCTGGGAGAGGAATATGGTATTTCAGCTCGCCAAAATCCTGTGGTACAAAGAAAGGTTTTCCACTAGTGAATCAAGTCAGGGATATGAAAAGGAAAATCCCAGGATACACACAGGAGGGAAGATGGAGGAAGATGAAGGTAATATTTAACCTTAGGTTGCCAATGGATACAGGGATATTTGAGCAGCTGGATTCTTTAAAGTTGGAAACTCTCACAAGAAGCCGTTTCAATGGTTCTAAACGTCAGGATGCTTAATGAATGACCAAGTATTATTGTAAAATAAACATTAGCTAGTGTATAGGAAGTACAAATCCTTTATACTGATAAAGCAGATGTTAACATAAAACCAGTACACAGCACATTAAAAGAAGTCACCTTCACTTTATTTACGTATATACTCGAATTAAGTCGATTCGAGTATATAAGTCGAGGTACCAATTTTACGAAAAATTGGTATAAAGTGATTGACGCGAGTATAAGTCGAGGGTAGAAATTATGACCACTGCTGCCTTCTGCTTCTAATTTGTTTTGAGGCTTTACTTGCCTTTAAACGGACAGCAGAATTCCCATCAGTTAATAGCTGAATCTCGTAGATTTACGGTATGGACTACTGTATGGGAATTCTGCTGTCCATTTAGGGCAACTAAAGCCTCAAAACAATACAAAATCAGAAGCAAATATTTAACAATAGATACCATCCTCCAGATCTGTATTGTATAAGGATTAGTTGCCCTTTAAATGGGAGAGGAACCCACACACTAGCCCTAATTCCTTGCCACTCCAGATGTTTGGAAACTACAACTCCCAGCATGCTTTAGTTGCTGGGAGTTGTAGTTTCCAAAAATCTTCAGTGGCAGCACTGCACCTACCCCCACCCCACCCCCCGCAGTTAGTTGAAGGGCTGCGCACACGTCCTGTCCCTTCACTCACTGTTCAGGTGCTCACCGTCAATAATAGGCGCCGGGGAAGACTGGCGCCGAGTAGTGACGTCGGCACAGTACAGTGGATGCGGAAGAGACAGGAAGCGTGGGCTCCCAGATTTAAAGTTAGTGAATCAGTAAAGTCGAGGTAGGATTTTTTTTAAAGCCTAAAAACCTCGATTACTCGAGTATATACGGTAGATAGTGATTATTACCTTTCAATGTGTTTCTTTCACAATACAAAAAACCTTTAATATCTTAAAATGTAAAATCCTAACAGGCAGGAAGGTTAAAAACCAAATTAAGATTAGCACTCGCATTTCTAACCAGATATTTAATGCGAGTATCAAAATTATCCTTAAATAACTGGTTAGTAATACATTTATAATGTGCTGAATACGGTATATTGGTTGGAATTGGCGGCAAATAACTATAAGTGACCAGTGTTTTCTTTTATGGTGGACAGCTCTTTAAATAAAAGGTCTTTTGCCTAAAAAAAGGTAAAATGTAGGAAATGGGCATCTTAAGTTAACAGAGATGGAGCCTTAACATGTGAAGCAAATGTGTTACCAACACTTAATGGAAGTACCAGAGATCGTGTAAGGGGGCACACAGTGCGTCCTTAAATCCAGTCATCTGATAATCCTCAATTATGGGGCACAGAGCATGTACCTTGGGTTTCTTTGGAAATAAAAAAAGATTGTTAAAGGAAAAAAAAAAAAAAGGGGCAAAACCTTTTTCGACGTCTTGTGCGGGGCAGCCTTAGGATAAATCGCACCCTGTGCCATATTTGTAACTGGCGCTTGGCACTCCGACCAAAAATCTTACCTGGCACAAACAATATGATGCTGAATGCTGCTTGCCTTGGCCTGCAATTAAAAAGTCCACCCACACTTAAGATGGCCCTACACTAGGCAGGAACATTAGATGGATTTCAATATACTAATGTCTTAGACCACATTTTACAACAGCGTTTTTTTATCTTGAGATGTCTATCTGACCCAATCACTTTGTGATCACATTGATGTATGAAAGAACGGGCTAGGCGGTTTCAAGATAGATTGGACTTATCTATGAAAGATGGACATCTGTCTAATGTCTTACGTAGTGTATGGCCAACCGTCTTTCAGTATCTGCAATGGCGCTTGTATATATAGTGCATCCATCATTACATAACATGTACATACTAAATGCACAGACAGCAAACAGACATCTTAAGTAAGGTTAACGTGTGTGGGGCGGTGTGATACATATTTGATCTGCAGGACTGTAACTGGGGGGGGCGTGTTCACTGGTGCACGAGGGGTCATGGAACAGGTCCACCAGAATTCCCTCTAATATTATTTATCTATGCACATCCCAAATAAAATTCCAGTAGTGCAAGTGTTCAGCATAAAGGGAAGTAGAATATAAGACAATTAACTGTCATACCAATTAAGTAAACAAAAAGGACTAATTACACAATCACAGCCTGATTGCCACCTCCCACAATCCTGTCTCATACCAAATAAATAAAATCTGGCCACCTGACAGGGTTGACTGAGCATGGCAAGTCGGTATGTTGGTCTGTGAACCACTCTGTAAAAGCTAAAAAAGTCAGTACATTTTCAGCATTGTTTTCCTTTAGAACAAAAAGCACAAATATTCATAGAAAATATTACTGTTTATTCTGTAAGCTTTAAAGGGGAATTATACTAATGGAGTAACGGACATTTTCAGGCTCCTCCCACAGTCACTGACTTCTCCCATCTCGGACATTGGAGAACACACGGGTGTTTGTTACAGCTAGAAAGCAGCGAACTGCTGCGCGAGTACAATTCTTCTCGACATTGCATCAGTCTCCTAGCTTCAGATCATAATTCGATTTAATTTTAACCCTGTGCTCAACAGAACAGAAATCTGCCAAATTGAAAATGCAAATGGAGGGAGAGGGTTCTGAATGCAGGAAGAGGGTGACAAACACAAAATAGAATTGGGGCTATTTTATCCGGCAGAACCAATCAAGCTTTTTTTTACGGTCTACTGCAGTTCTAGAACATTTCAGTGTTGCTGAATTTAAACTGGCATTGCCATTAAATGTGATCCTCAAAGAAACAAGATGGAAAGTTCTGCAACCTCAGGGTCAATCTTGACGGTCAAGGCAGCATTAGACCTCTTGGGAATTAAGAGGAACAAAAGCCCAAAGCACTAAAGGGAAAGAGGAATAAAACCCAGGAATGACTTGGGATGGTGTTGACATGAGGCAATATGATTTGATGGTTCGACATCAGAAGTGCAGTAACGTGACAGCGGATTTCATTTTTTTTATTGCCAATTGAAAATGTTTGGAACACCCCAGCTTAACGGCTACCCCCAGGGGAAAACACTAACAGCTCACAGTCACATACAGGCCATGTCATCCCACTAGAAACAATAGGAAACGACTGGCACGATTAATGCAATTTATTAGCTACAGCATTTATGCCAGAGTTGAAATTCTCAGCAGGGAGCGCCATATTGCTTAGGCTGGACGAGAAGGAAATGCGACGTATTAATAGAAGGTAACAGTATCATCTCGTGAACACTATTACTCAGGGCAATGTAGAATACATCCCAGGCTAGTATTAGGCGAGGCCACACAGGAATCGCGCACCAAACCGCGAGCATTATCGCACGCGATTGTGGCGCGGATTGTGTGTTTGCGCATGCATTTTGCCATTTTGCATTATGGAATGCATGCGTAACGCACCAAAATGGTGTTACCAAAACGCGAATGGACGTGCAATCGCATCGGAAAAAAGCGGGAATTTCGGTTCGCGATTTCATTTTAGCGAAAAACACGCTAGTGTGGCCTAGCCTAAGGTTGTAAGGTTGACAATGAAAACAGATTTAAAATTCTAAATGGTCTGCAAAGGGATGAAAGGGGTACCTATGAAAAAGGGTTTTCCCCCTATAGGAGATAACACAACCTCCAGGGCATCATCAGTACACAGCTGCCTTTTTCTCTTCAGCAAGCTCATCTGATACTGGTGCTTCTTATTTTCTACAAGGAAATGCAAAACCCAGAGAGAATCCCTTATAAATCCCATTGCTCGGTTCCAGATGTCCTTGCCTTGACCACTTCCTGAGCACAGTTGGTGCCCAGTGGGGATTTTCGCTTCAATAGCGTTAAAATTAAACCAAGCAGTTCCCATCCTTATACTATGGAATATAGAGAACCAGGGCCCTGGGCTGCAGGGAAAGATTTCCGAGTTCTTCAATTTAGGAGAAATGTCATTAAACTAAACACTGCATTTCCAATGACTATTGGCGTTGGGGCAGGCGC
>JAACNH010003714.1:0-27452 GCA_019447015.1 Hymenochirus boettgeri
CTTCACATATATACCATGACCTGGATGAATGAGAACATTCACTATATACCATGACCTGGATGAATGCGAACCTTCATCACAGATATACCTTGACCTGGATGAATGCGAACCTTCACAATATACCATGACCTGGATGAATGAGAACATTCACATATATACCATGACCTGATGAATGAAAACCTTCACATATATACCATGACCGGATGAATGAGAACCTTCACAATATACATGACCTGGTGAATGCGAACCTCACAGATATCCTTGACCTGGATGAATGCGAACCTTCACAGATATCCATGACCTGGATGAATGAGAACATTCACATATATACCATGACCTGGATGAATGAGAACCTTCACATATATACCATGACCTGGTGAATACAAACCTTCATAGATATACCATGACCTGGATATGCGAACCTCACAGATATTCCATGACTGGATGAATGAGAACCTTCCATATATACCATGACCTGGATGAATGAGAACCTTCACATATATACCATGACCTGGATGATTGAGAACCTCACATATAACCATGACCTAGATGAATGAGAACCTTCACAGATATACCATCACCTGGATGAATGCAACCTTCAATATATACCATACCTGGATAATGAGAACCTCACAGATATACCATGACCTGGATGAATGAGAACCTTCACGATATACCATAAGCTGGATGAATGAGACTTCACAGATAAACCATAACCTGGATGAATGAGAACCTTCACATATTTACCATAACCTGGATAAATGAGAACCTTCACATATATACTATGACCTGGATGAATGAGAACCTTCACAGATATACCATACCTGGATGGATGAGAACCTTCACGATATAACATCACCTGGATGAATGAGAACCTTCACTGATATAACATCACCTGGATAATGAGAACCTTCACTATATACCGACCTGATGAAGAGAACCTCACAGATATACCATACCTGGATGAATGCGAACCTTCACAGATATATGAAGAACCTTCCGATATACCATGACCTGGAGGAGGAGAACCTTCACAGTATACCATGACCTGGATGAATGAGAACCTTAAATGATATACCATGACCTGGATGAATGAGAACCTTCACAGATATACCATGACCTGGATGAATGAGAACCTTCACAGATATACCATGACCTGGATGAATGAGAACCTTCACAGATTTACCATAACCTGGATGAATGAGAACCTTCACATATATACCATGACCTGGATGAATGAGAACCTTCACAGATATACCATGACCTGGATTAATGAGAACCTTCCTTCCGATTTACCATAACTTGGATAATGAGAACCTTCACAGATATACCATGACCTGGATGAATGAGAACCTTCCCAGATTTACCATAACCTGATGAATGAGAACCTTCACAAGCAAGCATGGTTAGAGCTTTTTCACTTTCATTGGTGGGGGAGAGAGCGCCACACTTTGTTCAGCTGTATTGCTTAGTCCAGTAAAACCAAAGGGCTCTGCACCAGAAGGTGAAAACCCTGGACATTTTACCAAATGATGGCAAACCTATTACTTGCTGATCATAATTACAGCATGAATTATTAATCTAAGGCATTTGTGGGGACGCCTTACCCTTTCTTTAAACTGGCTATTACCACACACCACCCCTACCCAGCACACATTATTTATAATATTTTATAATTTACCATTTAACCCTAAGACTTCTTAGGGAGTTTATACAATGAACGAAGCAAAATGACTGATACCTGTTTTTGAAGCACGGTATAATAAGCCTATGCATAAAACACTGTAGTTTAACTCAAACCCTAAAACCTGGTAGAATCAAATACAATTCTAGGTCCCTTGGAATGAAGCATTCAATGTCAATCACTGTCTGGGTTATAATGAAAAGTACAGTATTTTAATGGTTTTTATCTTTCTATGCTACATTTTAAAATGTATCCTATTCCCATATATTGCAATCAAACAAGTAATTATTAGAAATCTTTGGCTTTTATGTGGCTGAAAAAAATCAGCCTGGTTCACTGAAACTAGTGACTTGTCAGCCTCCAACCCTAACTGCTATTTTTTATTTTATGATTATTAAATCTTAAATTTTTTTCCATTATGAAAAAGGTATCGGGTCTCCTCCCTTGCTCACAGAGCTTTTTATAGCTGAGCATGTGCAGAGGAGCCAGCAGGGGTGTCAGCAGTCACCACCTGATTGACTGCAAGAGGGGCGGTAGTCAGCTTAATCTGCCAAAAGGGAGGCAAATTCTCCTTAAATATCTGGTAATGATACATCTAATGTGCTTAATCTAAACATATTAAACACCTCCTTGTCCTTTTAGAAATGCATTCTTTAAAAATGTTTTGATTACCAGCTAACTGTAAGTATTGAGTATCTACAGCAGCTAGTAATCAAATACAAATTATCTGTGAATTAATTTAATCTTTTATAAATAGCAAGATCAAATTAACATCAAGAGGATTTGCTTTCAATCTACTGGTCCGCCTTCCACAATATCCTATAGGGAGATTTACTGGTAGTCTCTAATGTGGCCCCCTGGGAAAATGTATTTCCCATCTCATAATTAGCATATAAGTGCAGAATGAAATGTTTCTTTATGACTTTTTCGACTTCTTTTTCCATTATGAAAAAGGTATCGGGTCTCCTCCCTTGGCTCACAGAGCTTTTTATAAGCTTGAGCATGTGCAGAGGAGCCAGCAGGGTGTCAGCAGTCACCACCTTGATTGACTGCAAGGAGGCGGTAGTCAGCTTAATCTGCCAAAATGGAGGCAATAATTCTCCTTAAATATCTGGTTAATGATACATCTAATGTGCTTAAATCTAAACAATTAAACACCTACTTGTCCTTTTAGAAATTGCATTCTTTAAAAATGTTTTGATTACCAGCTAACGTAAGTATTGAGTATCTACAGCAGCTAGTAATCAAATACAAATTATCTGTGATATTAATTTATCTTTTTATAAATAGCAAGATCAAATTAACATCAGAGGATTTGCTTTCAATCTACTGGTCCGCCTTCCACAATAGTCCTATAGAGATGTACTGGTAGTCTCTAATGTGGCCCCCTGGGAAAATGTATTTCCCATCTCAGTATTAGCATATAAGTGGCAGAATGAAATGTTTCTTTAGACTTTTTCGACTTCTTTTTCCATTATGAAAAAGGTATCGGGTCTCCTCCCTTGGCTCACAGAGCTTTTTATAAGCTTGAGCATGTGCAGAGGAGCCAGCAGGGTGTCAGCAGTCACCACCTTGATTGACTGCAAGGAGGCGGTAGTCACTTAATCTGCCAAAATGGAGGCAATAATTCTCCTTAAATATCTGGTAATGATACATCAATGTGCTTAAATCTAACAATTAAAACACCTACTTGTCCTTTTAGAAATTGCATTCTTTAAAAATGTTTTGATTACCAGCTAACTGTAAGTATTGAGTATCTACAGCAGCTAGTAATCAATACACAATTATCTGTGATATTAATTTAATCTTTTATAAATAGCAAGATCAAATTAACATCAAGAGGATTTGCTTTCAATCTACTGGTCCGCCTCCACAATAGTCCTATAGGGAGATGTACGGGTAGTCTCTAATGTGGCCCCCTGGGAAAATGTATTTCCCATCTCAGTAATTAGCATATAGTGGCAGAATGAAATGTTTCTTATGACTTTTTCGACTTCTTTATATACTGATAAGATCAGGGATAGAACCAACATTTACTGAAATATTATATCTGCAGAGTTAAACCAGGCAATAGAAAATCCAATAGAAACTAGTGCTATGTTGGTGTAAATTTCTACCTAAGGAAAAAATAAAAAATGTACATTAGTTGTGAGGATAGTTTTAACACCTCTGAGGCGAAAATACATGTACTCCATCTGACCCGGATTATTATTAAGGTATAAATTACACCCACACACAAAAAATTTGTTTTGTTGTTTTAAAACTCCTAGGAAAAAATTGTAGGAATTGTAGGAAGCGTGGAGAGAAGGAAATGTGTAACTTGAAACTGACACAATAAAATGATGCCACTTTGCTCAAAAAGGGTAAATTCTCATCAAAAGTCAAATCGCCCTTTTATAAATATGTCCCCAAGTGTTAAGGTGGCCATACTATATACGATTTTACTAACCCAACCGAGCGCCCCCGCGACATTCGACCCATCCTGCCGGAACTGCCTTTCCCATTGTTATATGTGACCGACACGCGATTGCAAAATAAATGATTTGCGATCACATGTCGGTTATATAAAGAACGGCAAAGGCAGTTCCGGCAGGATGGGTCAAATGTCGCAGGAGCGATCGGTAAAATCGTATATATGTATCCACTTTAGAATGTTGAAGTATTGAATGAACTGTGTTGAAATTGTTAATAGTAAAGTCCATGTACTCTAAAATAAATGTATATGAAGAACAGTGGTTTACATAAAAAAAATAATTAAAAAGCTATGTCACAAACCAGTGTGACTATGGCCAAAAAAAATTGGAAAAAAAAAAAGTTAGAAATAATGAAATTCAAAATCTGTGGAAAAACCCCAACTTACTAAATAATCCAAACACTAGAGGGAGCCATTATGCAGCAAATATAACCAAACAGCAAAAACAAACAAATGCAAATAAACAACTTGCATACTATAAAATAACATACTCCGCACTGTATAATATAAGGATATATTACAGTAACCTTGGATTTCTAAACTATATGTGCATTCAACACATTTCTCGAACAAGTAATATCATAAACAATAGTGGAAGTTCTAAAGCCAGTATCAAACGAAATTCTCAGTATTTTTCCTATTATCTCTTATAGATGTTCTACTGTACATTAGTTCATTCAGATAACAAGGGACCAAAGTAATATATAGAGAGATGGGGGTCCTTGAACATAGGCACATATAACTGTTTGTTATGTTATAGAAGCTATTCAAAGAGGGTACATTATGTACAGTTTTTTTCTCATATGTAGTTGTTGTTCCTTTGTATAAACTCAGAAAGTAGATCACAAGTGACAATCCACAGTAATGCCAAAAGTCTGGCACCACGCAATTACATTTCGGATAATTGGGCTACGCAGATTGGAGAGAGGTAGTTGTCTGCTAGAAAAAAAATTGATGAGTTTACTATTGGCAAGGATTAGAATAAAATGAGAGTCAGGGCAAGGCCACACAGCGCCGCACAGGCAATCACACTGCAATCCCGCAGGTGATTGCGTGTGCAAATCCTGTGCGATTTACATGCAATTGCATTTGCAATTTTACATTTTGAGATATGGAAAAGCACTCGGATGGCATGCAAAAGATGCGCCATCTATACACAACCAAAATCGCACAAGTGTCGAGTCTCCGGTCAATTTTCGAGGGTTATCGAAGTTCAATGTAATTTTAAAGGTTCCGAAACCCTTGAAAATGCAGACGAGTCGCGAACCAGATCGCCAGTTCGGATAACATTCGATGACCCTGCTTGGACCCGATCCATCTCTAATTGTGCACAATCAGATAGGAATGAGCTCAGTTACGTCTGAAGAATTGGGTGAGAAGCAACTGTCACATCCATAATGGAAAATTCCGCATATACAGAGATGGGTAAGTTAAAAGTACCCAAATAATGCGGTTAGGAAGGTGGTAGTGAGATTGAAGTTATTTTAGTGTGACACTAAGATAGGCAAATAAAATGTATGGTTATTCTAAAATAATAACCTTTGAAAATATACAGCTGCCTTATGTTATCCAAAAGGTAATATTATTGTGTTTCCTTTAAAGGGCATGTCCACCCCCAAAACCAAATTTCTCCCCCACTGCTGGCCCCACTGTGTAATGTGTAAAAATCCTTACCTTACTCTCTGCTCAAATGGTTCTCCTGTAATGTCTGCCCAAAGTCCTAGAGAGTTAACACCAGGAGTCGGCTGGAGGGAAAACGTTCCGCCTCTGAGGTGTACTCTGAGAGGTTTCTGGCTGCTCTGTGCACCCCTCCCCCCTTCCCCCCTCCCCCCTCCCTCCCGATCCACATTTGCTCCATGGTGCCCCCCCCCTTTTCTGCAGGGTAGGGCTCCCTCTCCCACCACCCTCCCACCACTCTCTCCCACAACCGCTATATTAGCTGCCTGTCTGGCCCTCTGCTTGCAATTTCATGCAAGGGCCATGTGTGAATGTCGCGGGAAAGAGGCTGTGGTAAGTGGAGATCGGTAGATTTTTTTTTACAAGCTAATATAGCGGTTCGGGTGGGAGAGAGAGCCCTACACTGCAGAAAATTTTGAAAAAAGTGGTGGACATGCCCTTTAAATATCTCATGGCAACACAACATATCACTCCTTGCTTCACATTTAGTCAGATCAGGTAAGATATTTTGCACTTTAATTCATTAGGGCGGTATCTAAAAAGCCGATATTTCATGTTACTGCACCTTTAACAATAATTTTATCTACAGACGCTATGATTGTACATTTACAGCCGTGGCCATACATTACTACCATGGCTGCACTATGCATACTGCTGTCGCTACCATATTGTACTACCAAGGTGGTATTGTATGGCCGTGGTCATAAATGTAAGGCCACAGTCATACATTTTTAATGGTTTTGTAGGTTAACATAATTGTTTACGTTAGTAAAAGTGTTGGAACTTCTGATCCGTGAGTTTAATAAATACCGCCATATATACCACATGTATATATAGATAACAGTAATATAAATGCCATAAAGGGATGGATAATATCACCAGTGATTATAAACACCAGCACAAGCCAATAAATATAGCTAATATTATGGTTTAAAGCGTATGGGTACAAAGTATTAATTAATGTATAGGTTAACCCTTTATAAGTTCAATGGTCCTCCGACTGGTTATCTCCCCCCTGCTTGACAAGCGAAGCTCAATCTTTGTTATTCAGTTCACAATTCTGAGTAGAGGCAAAATTAAGTCATTCCCACCAACACCAATACCACCACCACCAAAGCAAAAAATAAAAAACTGGGCAAAGAAAAGTAAATAACGTCCAAATTAACTTTTGGGAAGTTTAAGGGCAATTTACCCATGTAGTGGACCACTATAACACCACTGGGAATTCCACCAGTGATACAGTACATAAGATGTCTGTCAAACTTCATGCACCAATTTAGTCTGACACAATCCCCTGCTTCTTTCCCAGAAGCAAATTAAATTAGATTACCATCAATCTAAAATGTATAGTGGTTTAAAGGTCCTAACCCTAGCATATCAGAAAAAAGGGGGTTTGTGAAGTATAACTGCCTTTTAAAGAGGCAATTGTGGATGCTGCATGCAGCCTTATGTTAACCTAAAGTTAATTTCTCTGTTTACTTTTCCTTTAACAAGTATTTGCATATAAATAGTGGAGAAATTAAAATAACACACTGTCCACATTTTAGAACATTTAGTATTGATTGCAGTGGTTTAACATCTACTTACATATCCTGGTCATATGGGAATACATTCTAAGCGGTCTCTGGGCTGCCCTTAATATTTCTGTAACCCATAACAACTTGTGCAAATATCACCGCTATCCCTTAAGTTTACAGAATGTAGCAACATGACCTTTTCATTTTCATCAGGTCCCCACTGCCCCCTACCCCCACCCCCAAAAAATGGAAATCTCAAGGAAGGTACATGATTGGCTGCTAGTTAAATAAGGTTCTATCGGCTAAATATCCCGGAACAATGATTGATAAAAAAAATGCAATAAGTGATTTCTTGTACTCGCTTTGTAAAAGGGATAAATTGAATAAAAAACAGAGTGACTCTCACTAAGAAGAAAGCAGGTGGTGTAGTGAATGCAGAACACATACAGTATCTCTTTTTTTAAGATAGAATCTTAAGGGTAAGTAAATCCACTAGTACAATTAGATAAGATAGCAACGTGATTTTATAGCCCAGGGCTGCTATTAGTGTGTATTGTGTATGGCTGAGATTCATATCCTTTAAATCACCCTGTACACAAGTTTTTAATATCCGAAGCCAATTTATTTTATTAACTATTTAAGGGGAAGTTCAGTGGGAAAAAACATTATTTAAAGTATTTATATATACCAACACTATCTAGGAATTCTACATATTCTTTCTATGTCACCTCTCTTCTATTCTCATTTTTGAATAATCAGTTTTATTACCCTTTGTTATGCTTTTTTCTATGATCAGTGTGAGCTGCCATTTTAGGTTCTGTGCCAATCCTTCTGCTTCCCAGGATGCACACTTCCTTGAAATGTTCCAACAGTAACTTCCTAAATTATATGTACTTGTGCTGAACATGTAATCCTTATTTAGAATGTTTAGCTGTTCTTTATTGTAAAGACCAGGGAGTGCTCCATCATTCTACTAGAGGGAACATGATAACTTGGATTTGTACCAGTGAGATGATAGGCTAGTAAGTCCAATTTCAAAGACAGTTATGTAAATGCCCCTGGCAAAGATGAGCTGTTGTTATCTATGGAGAGTTATCTACAACAAAACAAAGGAAGAAACAAACAATTTAGAGTACTTGGTAAACTTGATGTAGAGTCTCCCTCTACCACAACAATGCAATCACATCTTGCATTCAGAAGGTCCCTAACCCTTGCTGTTATATGCTAATTGGGACTTGCCATGGTTTTATTGCCTAGCGAAACGTCTTCAAGAACTAAACTTCCAACCGATCTAACTGAATACCACAGATGTACCATGACCTGGATGAATGATTTCTGCATTGTTGCTTAATCTAAATTAAATTTTAAGGTATTTACATCCCCAAACTAATTTTTGCTGTACAGTATAGCAGGGACCGGAATGACATACAGACAGCTCCTTTCTCTTCACTTTCCTCAACTTTGAACAGGTACTGCAGGAGAACCATGTGGTGCAGAGAAGTAAGGGTAAGGATTTTTTTTAACACTACACAGTGGGGCCAGCAGGGGTTAAATTTTGGTTTTAGGGGTATATACGCCTTTTAGCAACATAAATTCGAGAGCTTTTTAAAGGTAAAAGTTCCATTATTTAGAGACTACAGTTCCTCTTAAAATGTCTGTTTTTAATCTATAAATAGCCTCTAGCCCTGTCGCAACAAAAAAAGTATACCTTTACTACAAACCAATGGGAGGCTGATGGGCACATTTTCTACGTATTATCTGAAACCATGTGGCTCGTTTCAGTTCTGGAGTAGAACAAATTAAAATCTGATTCTGGTGCACTAATTTGCTTTTATTAATCAAAGTGGCTTAAGGGACAGTTCAGTCGTGGAAATGATCAATATTTGTTATTGTTAGTTTGTGTAATGCATAGTTAGTTATTTTCACATATTCTTTTCCATTTTAAAAAATCAGTTGATTTCATACCCTTTGCATTTCTACTGATGGCTTTGGATGGGTCAAACATGCTCAGATCTCTACGAGCAACTGAATCAACCCAGCGCTGGGTCAAGGACAAGACCAGAACGGTCTCTACTAGGGGTCCTGCAAACAGGAAGTCAGTATTTCGGTTGCATTTATTTTTACACAGAACACAATGCGACTGGCAATTAAGGTCATTGGGATAAAAAAATACTGCTTTTTTTCTGAAAACATATGATTTGCCACTGAACTCCCCTTTAACTAAGAAGACCCAGCAGTAAAGACCTAGCATTTTAGGTCTTCACCCTGGGTACAATGTGTGTGTGGAGAGAAGAGAGGTGAGTATAGTTATCCTTTAAGTTGCTGATTCATGAAAACAATTTGACATTAATTAAACTGCATTATGGGAACACTATGGGTCATATTTACAATATGTAAAATATGTTTTTCTCCTTTCAAGCATCTCCATAAGCAAACAGTTAATAGTTGCGTAATAATTGCTGCAGGTAATGCCATTTAGCATACAATATTGTTCCTGAGATGTTTTCCTTTACTGTAAATAGCAACAGCAAAAATGAAAAATCAATACAATTCTATTCTATAGGGAATGTGTGAGCTGTAGCTCCTTTATAACCCAGTATGGATGGGGGGAAGTAAATAGCTGTATTATCTATCAGACAGATGTAATGATTGGCTAACATAAATGTCTTTGATTTCCTGAAACCACACATTGCAGCAACCAATCAGATGTTTTTTTTATGGTTTTAGAAAGTCTCATAATACATAATGTTTAGGTGATTACCCATGTAGTAGGACTTTTCTCATATTATTTTCATTTTTGAATGCTAACAAATAGCTTAAAACCATTCAAATATGTTCCCATAGTCATTTGCTGATGTCTATGGAGATTACAAATAAGGATTTGGCTCACGGAGGTACAATCAGAGAAGCTTGGGAAAAGAGTAGGAGCAGTACCAACTTATGGCCACTTCTAAATTATACCGTGTATATCACAAGCATTACATGGAAATTACCTAAATTTTATTTGAATAATAGACTTTCATTAATAGTAGTGGGCTATACCTATTGAGCTAGCGGTGCATCATTGATGGTTTTTAACATCTCATACCTTTATTACAGCTGTGAACTGCTGCTCTGTAAAGATTTATTTTCTCTAATTAAAGGGTGCTAAACCTATCGGCCATGTGAATCCCCCAGCTTTCTCTGCCTCCTATACAGCATAAAGTTAATTAGAAAAATCAGATACAGGATTCCTTCCCCTCTAAAAACACACAGCACTTCTGTAATTTTCTAGCTGTATTGCCACCATTTAGCCACCAGCACAATATAGGACTGTTGACACTGCACCAGTTTATTACTTTAGCACTTCCACCCATTTCCTATGTAGTTATGTTACCCACACAAGTAGATTGTAAGCTCTAAGGGGCAGGGACCTCTTTCCTCATGTTACATGTTTTAAGCATTTGTATATTAGTGATGCTCAACTCATTTATATATTTGTGTATTTATTTACTGTCCCCCTTGTATGACTTTATGTAATTCTATTGTACAGCACTGCGTCCCCTAGTGGCGCTATATAAATAAACTTATACATACATACATACAAGTAAAAGTTTGTGTCAGACAGTTTTTTTGTTTTGAAGTAGAATTATACTCAGTAGTAACTAAGAGTTTTCCTTTATTTAACATATGTCTCCAATGTTTCATGGGAGAATCGTCAGTGACAATGACTGTGGGAGGAGTATGTATGTCCCAGATTGTCAGACCTTGTTCTGGAGAGGGGGGGCTTTTTTGTGATGTGACTTCTAGGTGGATCAGAGCATGACTAAATACGCAAGTGAGAGGTCACAAATT
This sequence comes from Hymenochirus boettgeri, assembly GCA_019447015.1. NCBI lineage: Eukaryota > Metazoa > Chordata > Amphibia > Anura > Pipidae > Hymenochirus > Hymenochirus boettgeri. The sequence goes on from JAACNH010003714.1 coordinate 11,186, forward strand.
TCTTAAAGGGATAAGGAAAATGTTCTTCCTGATGATGAGTATTTTGAACTCTCCAACTGTATGGTTGGACAAAAATGCTTAGTAAATAATTCCATATGAATTTATAGTTTGTGTTTGGCTCAACAGGGAAAATCATGTGAGGTGTAGGACTAGGACAATGCTTTCAGTGCTGTATAACCTTAATAAATTTTTACTGTAAAAGTCAATTGTGTCCTTTATCCAGGTCACTGCGCTTTTTTTCAGATTTTAAGTCCCACTAATAATTTAATATTGGTTATCAGGACTTTAACTACTTCTTTACGCTGGCTGTGCAGATTTCACAATAGAGTCCGGTAGGAACAATTGGAGTGCACTCTATAACCTGTGCCACAAAGGTAGTAGCATATAATAATGATATAAAAGATGCACACTCTTGTGCAATTTTAACTGTGTTTTGAATGCTTTGTGCTGAAAACCACATAACGTTTTGGGAGACTGCACCCCCTTCCTCAGGTGCAGTCTCCCTGAAACATTCTTAGCTTCTGAGGAAGTGGGTGTCTTTCCCACGAAACGCGTCAGTGGACTCCCGATGGGGTGTGTTTTCCAAATATGTTAAATAAAGCATATAGATTCCACTGAGTGTGCCCCCCTTCACCTTATTCACAGTGTATGGATTCCATGTTTAGGCTTTCTAGTGTGATCGAAGGAGGTGGCCCCCAGTGTGTGTGGGTGTTAGGATCGCTGCAGTGTACTCCCGATTGCCCACAGGTATTTTGTTTGTACTCCCTAAACCTGTGTGGTTTTCATGTTGAAAACACGTTGAAATTGTACAAGCGTGTTGCCTATTGACACCTATTGATATTATATATTTCGTAAAAGACACCCTGCCACAATGGTGCAATTGGCTTAATATTGGTTTGCACTGATTAGCTCAGGTTTTTGATGCCAGCTAATAGCTGATGTAAACTTGCACTGTGAGTAATCCCTTTAAGGATTTGCTCACGCACACAAACCTGATATTAAATTCAGGTGGGGAGATTTCCTGGGTGATTGTGGCTCTGGATAATTCTCCCGAATGTGTATGTATGTTCCAGAAAAACTTTCCAACAGATAAATCATTTGATGAGACTTGGCATACATACGTTTCAGGACTCTGAAAAAGGTTACTTTAACAACTCCAACTACATACAATTACAATTCCAACTGTCCAGGATAGCTATTAGATTTCTGCATTCATTGCGTGCTCCCAATTTGGAACAATGCTTTATTTGTTCTGTTGTTGGGAGTTGTAAATCATCAGCTCTCCAGTTCATTAGCCAGTGGTTTAATAGCCCCTGGTTTATTAGCCAGTGTTAAATCAGACCTCCAGTTCACTATTGCAGTACTCTGCTATTAGTTTAGTGTTAGTAAGCCTTTTGGTTTATAAGCCAATGTTGTCAGTCATCCAGTTTGCTAGAGACAATCTGATCACCCCTTGGAGCTAGTCAAGGGCAAGAGGCATAACTATCACTATTAGGGGTCCTGCAAAAAAAGGGACTACTCTGCAAGCTAAACAATCAAATTGTCTCCATGATACTTTCAAATGTTTTAAAACCATCCCCAAATCTGTAGCAGTAGGTTACTGTTACCTGTTATCTTAACCATATCATATACTTTTGCCAGGAACAATGTAAAATGGGATAATTTAAAATAGGAAACTAAAGGACAATTATACTCACCTTCCCTCTGCTCCTCTTCCTTAATCAGTACCTTCTACCCAGGGTGAGGACCTAAACGCCTAGGTCCTCACCCGGGTTTGATTAACTTGCGGCACATAACTTACTTCCGTGCTGCACCGGTGAGCCCCGTCCCCTCCACCCATCTGCGAAAAAGGCTAATAGTAAGACACAACGAGCGTGCCTTCCTATTGGCCTTGTGGCACAAGGAAGGAGGGGATGGAGCCTACCGGAGCAGTGTGTGAGTAAGTATATGACACAAGTTAAGCGAACCAGGGGTGATGAACCTACGGTTCAGGTCCTCACCCTGGGTAGAAGGTACTGATTAAGGAGAGGGACCGAGGGAAGGTTAGTAAAAAGTGTCTGTGGCCATAGCAAAGTGTGCTGAACGCACACATTCCTCTTTCCCATTTGTCCCTTTTTTGCATTTCTAATGGTTGGGGGTAGGTTAATTGTGGATGAGTTTTGACCAAGAGTCCTACATCGAGTCGAACACCAGAGGTTACCCTCTTTGTGGGTTGGGTTCCGGTAAACCACAGTGAATGTGTTGCGGGTAAGATTTGCAAAAAGCTTCAGGTCAGGACAGGTAGCAAATGCGGGTTGCAGGTCTGTTAAATTTTGGATGCAGGTTCAGGTTGGATCATAGGTAAAAAACGGCAATGCTGGTTATTCTGGCTAGTAAATGAATAAAGCAGAGAATTTAATTAATAGGATGCAGTCACTCTGTCTAAAGGTCAACTACACATAATTGATCAGAAGTCAAGAACCTTGACTTAAAAGGACAACAGTGAAAATACAGCATTCCATTCGAAGGTACCTAAAGGTCCCCACTAGGGGTCACCATATAACGTGTCCAGTAGCTTAAGATTTCATTATTTTATATTTTTTTTTTTTAAAGTAGGTACACTGGACCAATATTAGGCCCATCTGCCCAATTTATTTTGGTATCGGGCTGTGAAATATTGTGGAACCTTTCTCGCAAATATTTTCCATGAACGCTGCAACAGTCAGTCCAGATGAAATATATGTTCATTAAAAAAAACACAGAAATGTTATCCATATGGTGTTAGCTATAGTTCAATTAGTAGCATTTTAGTGACATTCATTGCTGCCCTGAAACATTAAGGTTTTTTTAATTATTTAAAGGGCAGGGTCTCCATACAAAACACATTTATAGAATGACATACCTTTATAATGACGTACCTTTATAATGACGCCCCCTTATAATGATGTACCTTTATAATGTACGCTCCTTTATAATAACGTACCTTTATAATGACGCACCTTTATATTAACGTACCTTTATAATGATGCACCATTATAATGATGCACCCTTTATACATACCTTTATAATGACGCACCTTTTTTTCCCATTCTAATTTGAAACCATTACTCCCAGAACACCTATACACTGTCGGTTGTCTCTATTAAGTTGCACTATGTACATGTAAGACTAACAGAATCTGTAACTATGAAGGCTTCAGCGTTGTTGCCAGTACAAATCACAGACAATGCAGTCTAGAGTATTTTCTATACAATGTATCCACAACCATAGGTTTAGTCCGATAAGACTTTGAAGCTGCTAGTACCCTTAAGTTTATTTACCAGCCAGCATGACTTGAATACAGCTTTACTGACAGCAATATAAAAAGTCAGCTATTTTATTTACCGATATTTATTATTATTATTATTATATTATTATTATTATTCTGTTCCTACAAAAGATAAAGCTTCTAAATGTACCTGTATTCTTTGCATATGCAGTGGTGGCTAACAAGTCTAAACATATTTTTTAGAAACATGCAGGCCCATGAGGTCATGGTTTCAAATCCCAACGTTTGTTTCCATTATGCACCCAGCAAAAGATAAGTTCTACGTGTACAAAGTTCTGTATGTCACTCTTTTGGGATAGTGGTTATAGCAAGACAAAGAACATGAGGTTGCAGTGCAGTTCCCCAGACACACTTTTGATTTTACTAAAATGTTCAAATTCTGTTCATCCATGTAACTTCCTGCTAGGTTAGATTACTTTCTCTTTTTTTTTGTAAAGTAAAGGGTTATATATTGTTTAGGACTGGAGCATTTGAATATGTTTACACGAAAAACTGCATTGAAAATCCCTGTTCTGTGTCAGGGAGGGGAGGATCTCCTTGCGTTTTATGATTTACTGACAGCTTTCTGTTTTGACTGTTGAGCACTACCAACATGTGAAGTGTACTGCCTACAGTTATGTGGAAATCACCAGCTAAGGTGGATTAGGGAACTGACCTCTAATACCTAAGAGTCATTTTATAAATCATCCAGCAGCCCCACAAAGGAGTAGTGAGACACAGTTGTTGTATGTTTAGAATGTCTCATTGGTCAATGTGGTCTGGAGACTTTAGTTCCCTTTTAACAATTTACAAAAATGCAATTAAATTATAGGAAATATAAACAAGCAAAAAAACGAAACAACTGGTGTTATCTTCAGAAAAAGTTTAGCACAACTGACCACACTGGAATGTCTGGGCACAGACAACCAACCACCACCTGCCAATTCAAACAAATCATAACTCCGTTTATTATACAGAAGAACTACAACATTCCCCTGTTTAATAAATGGTTTCCTTTTTTTAATCAATTTCATTCTACTGGCATAGATGAATGCATATATCTTAATAAAATCCGAATAACATTTTATTAATAAATGACATCAAATAAATTATTATACATTTTAACAAATTATTATAAATATTTAGTAGTAATGAAGTAATATTATTTAAATAATGAAATGGCCACTCCCTTCTAAACACTTTCTATAACGTTAATTTCTAACCAAACTGGGATCTACACAGCCAATAAGCTAAGTAATGTGACATTTAACAAATGTGGTCAGGCAAACACGTACAGCTAAGTGTGTGTGTGGTTTGTTTGGTTGTATGGTTCCTATTTCTGCATTCTGCTGATATTATGTATTGTTGGGGTTTCATCTCCCCCCCTGCAATTTAAATGATTTAAAGTCTTGTAATAAGCCCCCGGTCTTTAGTCTATCTTTTGTGCAACTGCAGCGGTCTACCATAAAGCTCCCAGGATCATTCCTGTCCAAGGACGTCGTTGGTAGGCAGGGATATCCACACACAGCTAGAGATAGAGTTAAGGCAGTGCTTGAGGAATCATAAATCATTCGAGGAAAGATGTAATTTTTCTGTATATATATTATATATATAATATATATATAGATATAATATATAAATTAAATACTATTGTCAACTCTGTGACAGTGACCTTTCTTATAATAATAATAATGATGCCTAACAACACAGACATGTGTCTAACATCCTAGTGTGACACTAGCCCTAGATCTCCCATTACATCCAGTACAAATCGCCTGTATTTGAAATATCCACACCACCCCCCTCCCTCCCCACTACTTCCACCGTATGATAAGCCCTATGTCAGATGCAAACTCACACGTGGATAGCGTCCTATTCTTCTTTCTGCTTACAGTCATCCCCCATTCATCACTTACACACACCCCTAGCATAAAGTCTATATTTATAGGCTGGGAGAAGCGTCACTCTCACTGTTGGAGGATAAATAGGATCATTCAGCTTTACAGATGCTTGTTAGGGGGAGACACTGACTGGCCCTTGTAGAAGTGAAAGGAGAAAAGGTGTGATACAACCTTAAAGGCTTGTTTATTGTCACGTGCACCATATTAGAAAAAACCTCCACAGTGTTTTATTATTAATGCTTTAAATAAAGCTTAACTAATAATGATATAACAGAACAATGATATTTAATGAGCAACATTCAGTCCCCTAGAAGAATGAGCTTCCTTGTAAAATGTCTCCACTGTTTAATTGTTATATAAAATAATGATAAATAATATTTCTGTATACATATAAGAATGATCTGCATTGTATACATCTCCAAAGTGTTTTTAATTTCAGAATAATTAATAATAACAGTAGTCATTTATTCTTTTTAGTGGGCAACCTTTAGGAACCCTATGAAAGTGAGCTGTCTTGTATACAAGGATTGTATTTTTAAGTACACATGGACAGCTGCAGGTGGTATAAAAACAATACAGTCTGTAAATGTAAACTTATTTAAATTGTACATTTTAGAGGGATGCAACAACATACAATACAAAACACATAAAGGAGAAAAACTTTCTCTGTAACAAGTTCATTTCTTACAGTCATGTGCAGCCAACTTTTTATCCTTATTAGCATAACAATTGGTAGGTTTTATAAGCTGGGTACACACATGGGGACTATTTGTCCGCGAACGAGCATTCGCCATGAACAGACGACCAACATTGGTCGCGGCGGCGGCAGAAAGCGGCACAGATTTTTCAGGCCAATCGACCAATACAAAGAAGTATTGGTCAGTGCCCAAATCGCCCTAATTACTGACTGTAGAATGTGCAGACAATATTCCACCACATCCAGATTCATTAACTGCCAACATTTCAGTGCCACCCGCACTCATGGGACATACGCATATGACTGACCTTTAAAACAAAGCAGCACAGGTATTTTAAAGGAATGTTCAAGACACAAAACAATTAGGGAATTCAATAAAAGTTCTTATCGATTAAAATGGTGCTAATTTAGCCCCAACCAATCAGATTTATTAACATTTGAAAGCTAACATCTGATTGGTTGGGGCAAAATTAGCACCATTCTAAACGATAAGAACTTTTATTGAATAACCCTGATTATTTCTTGAGTTTTAGCCCCACTTGCCTTTATCTGAGGAAATCCTAAACAAAGTTTTACACACGCAAATAAATGAAATCTTTCACAACAGCAAGACCTACAAATTGGTGCCCTGTGCAAAATTTTCCCATCCATGTAAACTAAAAAATTAATACACTATTTTGAGATTCATAAATATTCTGAGGGTTATTGAATTAAGTTCTAATCGTTTAAAATGGTGCGAATTTTGCCCCAACCAATCAGATGTTAGCTTTCAACGTTAAATAGAATCTGTTTGTTGGTTGGGGCAAAATTAGCACCATTTAAACAATAAGAATTTTATGACTCTCCCTGTATTAACGATAAAATTGTGCTATTTTGGCCCAAACAATCAGATATATTTACCATTTGAAAGCTAACATTTGATTGGTTGGGGCAAATGCACCATTTTTTAACAATAAGAACTTTATTGAATAACCCGTATGTTTTAAAACAAAGAAACTACAAGCAAACCTATTTTCAGTTACAGTGACATTAATGCGCACCATATCATTCATCAACAGGGTGGGTAATGCCTGGTGTGCGCTTGGATTGGTCATTAAGATGCCATGACAATTGACGCTGCGGTTAGACTGCGGATTGAATTATTTAAACCAAATAGCGCCTCCCGAGATGGCACACTCTGCAGTTGCACACCCCAAATCTGTCTCTGCTTGGGAAAACAAGGTAGATGATAGTGACATGCTTCCTTCCCCCTAGGGAAATTGCACGAGCATGTATAAACCATTGGCTTGGGGTTGTGGAGCAGTACAAGAGCTGGACGCCTGATTAACAGTGATGTCTCTGGAAAGAACAACTCAGGAGACATGTTATATATCATTTTAATCAGCAGTGTTGGGGCTATAAAGCCAGGTGCCTAAACTCACATTTAACATCATGTCCAATCAATTTTTTTTTCAGCTGGTCGTGTACCTGTGGCATCAAAAATACACTTTGGTGCTTCACTCCATAGTGTTTTATCTATCAGCGGTTTATGTGTGCACTGCATTATAGTGTGGTGACCTGACAATTTGTGTGCGTGGAGGAAACAAGTTAAAGGACAATTATACTCACCTTCCCTCCGCTCCTCTTCTTAGGTCAGTACCTTTTACCAGGGTGAGGACCTGAACCGCTAGGTCCTCAACCCTGGGTTTGGCGTATCTTGAGCACAGCGTTACTGAAACCGCTCTTGTAGGCTCCGCCCCCCTCCTCTCCGTTTGCAACGAGGCCAATAGGAAGGCACTCTCGTGCAGTGCGGTTCAGGTCCTCACCCTGTGGTAAAGGTACTTATATGCTCCGAATGGCACCTTCCCACCAGGTCAGTTTACTGTAACTAATTTAATTTCTTCCATGGTGGGCTGGTTTTTTCTCTCTGTGAGCATTTAAGGTACTTTTCAAGGCATTTTACCCCTTGTATGTAACAAATCACCATCAAACTCCCCAAACAAACAAAAGTTAGAAGCTGACATACGTGGCTTACCTGTTATCAGGTGTAATTACAAGGGGAGCAATACTGGGGGGGGGGCAGGACCAAGGGGACCCATCTTATTTTTCCTATGACAAATATTGCCTCCTCCTAGAAAACCCCTGTGGATAAAGCACTGAAGGGCCCCCCTTATAGTTTTGCTAGGCCACTGAACAATGCACCAAAATGTTTCTCCTCTCCTTCCCTCATTCATTCAAAAGATCTAAAACAGTGATGGCGAACCTTTAGAACAGATAGGGAGATGTAATCAAAGTTCTTATCGTTTAAATGGTGCTAATTTTGCCCAACAATCAGATCTATTTAATATTTGAAAGCTAACATCTGATTGGCTGGGGCAAAATTGCACTATTTTAAACGATAAGCAGGGTTATTCAATAAAATTCTTTCGTTACAATGGTGCCCCATGATGGGTTGCCCAACCTATCATGTTATCTTTCAAATGTTAAATAGGATCTGATTGGTTGGGGCAAAAATAGCATCATTTAAACGATAAGGGGGAGATTCAATATGGCCCTTTCCGTCTAAAAACCCATGTTAACCCGGACGGATTTGGGACGGATTTTAAGCACAATCGCCATTTCCGAATGTTTTGGAAATAGCGCTGTGCCAACGATCCAAAACCCATAGCATATTGCTACTTTGTAGCATGAAACTTAACGCACGGCTTGTGGAGCGTTAAAGTCCACTCCTTACCTTAGCCCGTGATGCAATAACTGACTTAATCTCGTTTACGTCAGTTATTGTATCGCGGGATCGGGTGCTAAGTAAGTAACAGGAGTAGCGATATTGAAATCTCCCTAAAGACTTTATTGAATACCCTGTGAGTGCCCAAACTGAAACCCACAACCACACTTATATATGCATAGTGCCAACATGAATACAGAGATTCATGTTACAAAAACAACTCAGACATTAGAGACAGACAGTTACAGTAGATAGAATTGATTATAGAATTAACATGAATGTTGTTTGCTCAATACATTTTCATACACTGATGTAGTGTGCTCCTGTTGCTTTGATTGGGTTGGATTAACCCCAGGGTATGGGGTGTTTGGAGGATTGCACCTACTGATTATTTGCAATTGCCAGCCTTGGTGTGCTAGAGTGAATCTATACTTGTTTTGATCTCTCTTGTTACTAGAAAGGCTATGTCTCTGCTTTTCTGTTAAAAAACTGTGGTGAATTTCCCTGTGCATGAGTGCCCACAGAAATGGCGTGCCATAGGTTCGCCACCACTGATCTAAACCTCCTCTCTGTGCTCTTTTATGAGCTTGCCCATGCTCGGAGCTATGGAATATACATTCCCATCAGGTGATGGCCCACGCCTGCTACAGACGGACCAGGATCAGAATGAGGGTTAAAAACCATCAGGCCAGGATTTCAAGTTACTCTTACATCTCTCAGCTTGCACTCAGGGTTATTTAGTTATATACATATTATAGTTACATACAATTTGCCATTTAAGGGGGGGGACTTGCCCTTTAAATAACATTTCTTATTTTTTCAGTGATGGGGAAGATCTAACTGAATCCCATTGGAAAATAAAGCACATCCTGTAATTATTATGCTTTTCATAAAAAATGAGTCCATGCATGTCCATCAACTACAACTCCCATCATCCTCAGACACCCCTATACAGTTCTGGCACTACACACACACTATGTACTGTAATGCAATGTAAGCAATAGCTAGACCCCGCCCTCCCCCTACGCTAATGTTTAATTGTAAGAAGGGAAATATCCTCTGGACTTCTTTACTCTCCTCCCGCTCTGCCATTGGGTAAAGAGAAAACTCGCCGGGGCGCTGATTGGTTGGCTGTCTTGTCTCTCAGCGCGGAGAGAGAGAGACGAGAGAGTGTGGTGAAGGTTTACAGCTGGTTGCCCTGTGTCTCGAGCGGTTGCGAAGAGAGCGGAGCGCGCGCCGGTGCCCCCCCCCCACTCCAATCGAACGTCTCCTGTGTCCCCATCACCACCGCGGGCGGAACGAACCCATGCCTGCCCGTGTGGAGGGGAGCACAATCGCCCGGACCGTTCTAGGTTATCGATATTACACACCGCCTGCGCTGTCATTCTATAGGAAGAGAGGCACAATCGCAAGGAAATGACCCAATCGAGGTTATCCTAATTAAAAAAGGACTTACAACCCCCCTACAACTCTGCCGGGACGTGTATCGCCCACCTTGCCCCAGTACTACACACTGCAAGCCATGTGGTCAGCTCATTCTCTACCTGATCCCCCCCAGCACATCATGATCCTAAAGCCAAGTGCACTTCTCTGCTTCTCCAGCATGTGGGGAGTCTTCCTACAAGGGTATGTAATGACAACTGGCAACTTATGCATGTGGCCCCCCTCCCAGCATGCACAGGGACCATGGGTGGGGAAGGTGCTGGGCTTGGGGGGGTATGTGGTCATAAAACTACTGATGGCACTTTTACATCCCCCCCTTATATGTGGAGAACTACTGTCCCAGCATCTCAGTCCTCATTCTACATTAGAATTCATCATATGAGGTTTGACATCCTGCAGTGGGGATACTAGGAATCATGTCCCTGGTGAAGGATTAACACCAAAGCTACAGGGGGAGGACCAGTGCTCTGCCCTGTCCACCCTTTGGCAATAGAGGTTATGCCATTGAGACTCTGGCTCTTGTCTTGTGTCTCCCAGATTTCCAGATCATCCATTAACAATGTAAAGGAGGGGAAACCCGCTGTGGGATAATCAGTAATGAGTTGATTGCATCCCACATGGTTGCATGGAAACCGGTACGGCCATAGAGCATGGGTAGAGCTAACCAGCCATGGACTTTGTAGGTTCCAGTTCTAAAGGATCATCTGACCGGTGTCCAATCAAAATATTAGGTGCTGATGTATGGTAGTGTGTTAATCATAATATGTTTAAATATAATGTTGATCAGCACTTCAATCAGCATATGAAGAGTGGTATGGAGCATGCACTCCTTGTTTAGTATAGAGTCCAATACAGAATAGGCACAACACACTCTTAAACTTTATTTCACGTAGAAGTCACATCATCACAATGACACAATCTACAACATTCGGGGTTGTACATCCCCTTTTCAAGCAACAACATTACATTCTATATATATATATACTTAGTCCTCTATAATATATTTAACCCCCCCCCACACACACACACATCAATTCAGAGCTTTTATACTTCCAATAAGGCAATGACATGTTCCTTACTTTTCTTCATATAAAAACTGTAAGTACATAACATATTTTTTGCCCTGGTGCTGTAACATCACAAGAAGCAGAGTAGCATCCTTTGCCACATCCCTGCATGCAGATGGCTAGGGATGCCCAGAGCTTTTTTCCCCGGTTAGTGATGGAGAAGAGATAACTGAGTCTGCTGCTTCCCTGCAAGGATGAAATAGGAATGTGCTGTAAGCCTCCCACTGCTGATTTCTTTAAAATACATTAGGATCTGAGTGTTCTGGAATGGCAAAGAATTCAGACGGTTGTGAATCAGTTTTACGGCCTTACTTTATTCATCCACACACGTTCGTCAATCTGGGGGTCGTTACTGTTTTGGTACCTTCACTTTTCGCACCTAGAGTGTTAAATAGTGATTGCATGCCTTGGTTGTCCGACAATCCCACGTCTAAATGTCACATGGGACCCTGCTAGGGATCGTTAGTCTTCTGGGACACCTTACACGAGGAATGATACATACACAGCTTAGTCCTCCTTTTGTAGGCATCATGGTGAATGAATCTTATTTTCATATGGGCATTTCTATTCCGCCCACTGATTAACTAACATCATTTTGTTAACCCCTGCCATAACCAAAAAGTCAAAACCAATACAACTGCAAGGGAATGGATAAAATACAATTAGATGCTCTGTGTGTCTAGTACATTATACTGACTTCAGTTCTTAACTCCTTCCCTGCGGTAGGACCTGTAAATGCACGTCCACACACGTACCACACTATCAAAATGGTTAACACGGTTATTTTTATTTTTTAATAAAAAGAGAAGAACAGTTCCTTGCATAGATTCTGGTCATTATAATTTAGTTGGCTAGGCAGTAGATTTGAAAATCTAGGACCTTGTGATACAGACAGGGACCTGATCCCCCCCCATCTGTGTCGTTCTTTCCTCTGCTCGTTAGCTCTGAGACGCTGTAAGTTTCATGGATGGATCTTTGGGGGATGACCGAAACACTTGTGAAACTGGCGAGAATGACTTGTGCTGCTATGTGGACAATAAAGTTAAAGAAATTCCTGCAAACTGCCAGTCTATTTTCAGCTCACAAAGAGGCACTGCAGGACTTTGCTTTTTTTTAGATTTGTTTATGAAAGACTAATAAATGGATACACAGTGTACACAAGAAGGCCAATACATTTTAATTAGTAAATATTCAGTAAGATGTATGTTCGCCTAGGGAAAGCCACACCTGTGGTGGAGAAATGACTAATGCATTGAAAGAACACAAACACTAAATGTGTACATTGGGATGAATTACCAATAGACCGTTATAGCTTTTATTGTATAAAATATTATATCATTGATGCTGTATTACAGATCTCAGTTGTTCATTCAGATGTCTATAGTTAAGCTGCTTCTCTCCTGATGTGTGTTTCAGCCGCTGCGCTCTTACTAGGTTACATCAGGCTGTGTCTGGGGGTCGCCTACCCACTTTAAGTACATTTCCGTCAATTTCCAGTTCAGATCAGCTTAGGGAAAACCTGGCGTGTGAAAAGAGGCAGGGTGCAGGAGCATCATTGACTAACGAAGACGTACAACAATCAAGAGAAGCCACCTCATTGGCTGGGTTTCACTTATTACTGCAGATCTTCTGGTTCTTAAAAGGGGAGGAAACAAATCCTAACCTCTAAATAATTTATACTAAACATTTTTAGCACCACCTTATTTTTTTCTCTCTAGGTTTATAAACACAGTATTTGATATCTTTATAACATTTTTTGAGGGAATCTCCACCCAGTGATAATTTCTTACTAAAGGACCCCCGCAGGTTCAGGTTCCTGAAATAAAATATTTCTCCAGAGCTGGCATGGGGCTGATAGGGTTGACATGCTCTAAGTTACTCAGATAGCTCTTAGAGCTCACACACCTTCAGAGGAAAGTAGCCATGACTATTAACCAAGGCTGCTATCAGGAGGGAGGACTAGAGGAGATGGGATATACCACTTCAGGGGAAAAAGGTAAGTATTGTGGCCTCGAGGGTTGGGGGTGGAGTGTCCTTCACTAATAATGTTGGTACTGTGGGGGGTGAGGGTGATCTTGTCTTTAATCCATTTCCTGGAATTTAAGTTTGAATAAACACAACGTTTTGATGCAGGGATGTATTTTAGTGAACAGTTTGTATTGTCTTTTGAAGGCTAAATCTCTCATGATCTGGAAAAGTTATATTTAAATTGTTTCGACCCAAAGGAAATACCAAGGCTATTCGTAATGTGTTACAATTCTTTCCATCAGTTAGCTACAATGAATCATAGTAAAACACCGCAATGAAGTGCCCAATACATGGAACCAAAAATAAAGAGTGCCTCGAAAGATGTTTGGATGCTTTCTGTGCGTATTGACCCCCTAAGGCCGGTCCCACTGAAAGCACCTGAAATCATCAGAGCATTCCAAAAATGAATTAGACACAGCTCACGTAGTGGGGCCGGAAAACCATAAGGCCCCTTTCACACTACAAATGGAACAAAACGGACAGTTTTTTTAAAATCCATTTTCATCGTGTGTAACGGATGAAATGGGGGCAGGCAGTCCGATCTGTTAAAAAAAAATTATGGATTTATGTAGCCCTGTTCAATTCCATGGTATAGATTTATACCAGGCTCTGCCCCAGAGACTTACAATCTAAGAATATTTATTTGAAACATACAAACTATCAGTATGTCTTCATGATTTGGGAAATCATAGTGCACGAGGAAACCCATGCAAGACGGGGAGAACATACAAACTCCTTGCAGATTGTCCAAGGCTGGAATCGAAATCAGGACTACAGTGCGCAAGGTATCAGTGCTACCACCGAGCTGAAATGCTGCCCAACCTACACTTTGCTCTGTCCCTAAAAAGTCAAACACTTCTAGTGTGAACAAGGCCTAATAGGGGCTGATCCTTATTGAAACTAAAGTTGCAGATTGTGTTTACTTTCCAAGATTGTGTCGACAAATTGTTTGATTACGCACTCAACCAGATCCACTGACTTGTTATTTTAAGTACCTGTAACTTGTATAGGCCTTAGGTTAATGATATTGAACTGTGCCAGAAATAATTTTTGATCTGTTCATTGATGGGAGTTGATCTTTTCTCTAATTATAAGAAGCAGGTACTTGCAGCCTGTGGAAACACCAGAACAGGCATTTACATTGAGCTAATGGTTCTCTTGTGTTATTTCAACCAATTAGGGTTTTCTGTTTATTTCTATTGAACCTTCTTTTTGACTTAGCACATTCTGTTACATGTTTTCCGAAGGATTGGAATAAATCACCAATTAAGCTACCAATTAAAAGCATTGTACATTTCATTATGAACCTATACTGTATTAACAGAAGGTTTCCTAGAATATATTTTTTTGCAGTCAGTTTTTTTTATTAAAGGAATTCCTAGGTTTATTTATAGTTTATTAAATGTTTCTACAGTGGCACTACAGTTTGCAGATCTGGACATTGTTAGTAATTAAAATCCAGTAAAGGTGGAACTGTAGAAAGTTCAGGTAAATAAATAACAAGATCTCAACCATTAAAGCAGAGGGATGGGACTTGAAGCTTTTGGGATTAGATAAAAATATATGAAAACCCAATTTGGTCCCATTAAAGTTCCACTACCATCCTAATGTAGACAAACCATCACTAATGGACAATTTCATTTTGGTTATTATTGGGCTCCCAATAGGGATGACATATAGTGGCATCCCGACTGAATGATTCCCATTCATTGAATCTACCATGTAATATGCAACAACAGTCCGTGCGGGGCCTGTCAGGACTAATCACGGGGGGGAGTGAGCGAGCGGGTAAGTTTCTTACCTTCTCTCCTGGCTCCTGTTTGTTCTATTGAAGACGGCAGGTAAGGCACAGCTCCTTTACACACCCATCTTCAAAAGAACTGGATTCCCAAAAGTCAATATTATGAGAGGAGATTCCCTTAAATGAGAAGTGCTGTTATTCTCTACAGATTGCTAAACATTAAAGTATTCTTTAAAAAATGCATAGCCATTTTTGTACTTCAGTCGAATGGAAACCCAATTAATTAAAGCAATGGAAATAAGAAATATCGGTAACAGTAGGTTCATCTTAAGAATACCAAATTCTTAAATTGCATGCAAAACATACTTACTTTCAACATCATTTTATAAACTTTAAAGGATATGTACCATATGGCAAACTGTTTTTTTAATTGCTCACTACTGGAAACTATCATCTTCCCAACTATCATGTGCGGTTTTTTGTTGTTGATGAGCGTACCCTATGTCTTTAGATTCCAGACTGAAACATTTACATTTCAGATGTCAATCAAGTGCCAATCAAGTATCATAAACTTTTATGTTGTGTATAGTTTTGCTGGAGCTGGAATGTCGACAGTTGGTACGTGAACAGCAAGGTGGGAAATTCCCTCTCTCAATGCTGCCTCTAGGGATTACTGAGCATGCTTTCCCTCACAGAGAGTCAGATAGTCTGGCAGGGGCTGGGGGACTAAGTGACTGAGCTTGAGCAAAAAGACACTGGATTGAAGTCATGTATGCAACACAGAAACATCAGACTATGTGCGCCTATATTCATTTATAGAAAAAAACAGAAAGTCCCTGTTAGTTATAAAAAGCCTATCCAAGCAAAGCGCCATTGATAAAGCTATATGCGAAACGCGTTGGGGCTAGTCACCCCACTTTTTCTTGCTCCCACAGGACTGATATGATACTTGATGTTTTGTAGCCTCGTATACCTAGGACCTTTGACATGAACGTGCACGACTTCTACCCATGATTGACTGATAGTATCGTTGACGTGATTATTTTGTGACTTAAAGACTGTGTTAGGATGCGGTATTTAGGGTTCATGACCTGGATGAATGCGAACCTTCACAGATATACCTTGACCTGGATGAATGCGAACCTTCACATCTCATTCAATCCAGGTCATGGTATATATGTGAAGGTTCTCATTCATCCAGGTCATGGTATATATGTGAATGTTCTCATTCATCCAGGTCATGGTATATCTGTGAAGGTTCGCATTCATCCAGGTCAAGGTATATCTGTGAAGGTTCGCATTCATCCAGGTCATGGTATATATGTGAAGTTCTCATTCATCCAGGTCATGGTATATATGTGAATGTTTCTCATTATCCAGGTCTGGTATAATCTGGAAGG
>JAACNH010003715.1:0-27450 GCA_019447015.1 Hymenochirus boettgeri
TCCATGTCGTAGGGCTGGGTATAAATGCCTATGTCTATGGCCTGGTATAAATGTCTATTGGCTGGGTATAAATGTCTATGGGGCTAGGTATAAATGCCTTGTCTATGGGCGGGTATAAATGTCCATGTCTATGGGCTGGGTATAAATGTCTATGGGCTGGTTAATAATGCCTATTTCTTTGGGCTAGGTATAAATTCCTATGTCTATGGGCTGGGTGTAATGTCCATGTCTATGGGCTGGGTATAAATGCCTATGTCTATGGCCTGGGTATAAATGTCTATGGCCTGGGTATAAGTGTCTATGGGCTGGGTATAAATGTCTATGGGCTGGGTATAAATGTCTATGGGCTGGGTATAAATGTCTATGGGCTGGTATAAATGTCTATGTCTATGGGCTAGGTATAAATGCCTATGTCTATGGGCTGGGTAAAATGTCCATGTCTATGGGCTGGTTAAATGTCTATGGGCTGGGTATAATGCCTATGGCCTGGGTATAAATGTCTATGGGCTGGGTATAAATGTCTATGGGCTAGGTATAAATGCCTATGTCTATGGGCTAGGTATAATGCCTATGTCTATGGCTAGGTTAAATGCCTATGTCATGGGCAGGTATAAATGCCTATGTCTTTGGGCTGGTATAAATTCCTATGTCTATGGGCTGGGGGTAAATGTATGTGGGCTGGGTATAAATGCCTATGTCTATGGGCTGGGTATAAATGGCCTATGTCTATGGATTGGGTATAAAATGTCCATGTCTATAAGCTGGGTATAAATGCCCATGTCTATGGGCTGGGTATAAACGCCCTGTCTATGGGCTGGGTATAAATGACACAAGCAAAAGAAGGTAATTTGCACACTATTAATCCAATACTTTTATTATGGTGAATCACATACACAACATTTCAGGGATGTCTATGTCTACGCTGGGTATTAATGCCTATCTCTGTGGGCTGATGTTATTGTCTGTGGGCTGGATATTAATGCCATGTCTGTGGGTGATATTAATGGCCATGTCTGTGGGCTGGATATTATGGCCATGTCTGTGGGCTGGATATTTAATGGCCATGTCTGTGGGCTGGATAATAATGGCCATGTCTGTGGGCTGGATATTAATGCCATGTCTGTGGGCTGGATATTAATGGCCATTGTCTGTGGGCTGGATATTAATGGCCATGTCTGTGGGCTGGATATTAATGGCCATGTCTGTGGGCTGGATATTAATGGCCATGTCTGTGGGCTGGATATTAATGGCCATGTCTGTGGGCTGGATATTAATGGCCATGTCTGTGGGCTGGATATTAATGCCTATGTCTATGGGCTGGGTATAAATGTCCATGTCTATGGGCTGGGTATAAATGCCTATGGGCTGGGTATAAATGCCTATGGCCTGGGTATAAATGTCTATGGGCTGGGTATAAATGTCTATGGGCTGGGTATAAATGTCTATGGGCTAGGTATAAATGCCTATGTCTATGGGCTAGGTATAAATGCCTATGTCTAGGGCTAGGTATAAATGCCTATGTCTATGGGCTGGGTATAAATGCCTATGTCTTTGGGCTAGGTATAATTCATGTCTATGGCTGGTGTAAATGTATGTGGGCTGGGTATAAATGCCTATGTCTATGGGCTGGGTATAAATGCCTATGTCTATGGATTGGGTATAAATGTCCATGTCTATAAGCTGGGTATAAATGCCCATGTCTATGGGCTGGGTATAAATGCCCATGTCTATGGGCTGGGTATAAATGACACAAGCAAAAGAAGGTAAGTTGCACACTATTAATCCAATACTTTTTATTATTGGTGAATCACATACACAACATTTCAGGGATGTCTATGTCTACGGGCTGGTATTAATGCCTATCTCTGTGGGCTGGATGTTATTGTCTGTGGGCTGATTTAATGGCCATGTCTGTGGGCTGTATATTATGGCCATGTCTGGGGCTGGATAAATGTCAATGTCTGTAGGCTGGATATTAATGTCAATGTCTGTAGGCTGGATATTAATGTCAATGTCTGTGGGCTGGATATTAATGACCATGACTGTGGGCTGAATATTAATGCCTTCTGTGGGCTGATATTATGGCATGTCTGTGGGCTGGATATTAATGGCCATGTCTGTGGGCTGGATATTAATGGCCATGTCTGTGGGCTGGATATTAATGGCCAGTGTGCTGGGCGATATTAATGGCCATGTCGCGTGGGCTGGTTATTAATGGCCATGTCTGTGGGCTGGATATTAATGTCAATGTCTGTAGGCTGGATATTAATGTCAATGTCTGTAGGCTGGATATTAATGTCAATGTCTGTGGGCTGGATATTAATGACCATGACTGTGGGCTGGATATTAATGGCCATGTCTGTGGGCTGAATATTAATGGCCATGTCTGTGGGCTGGATATTAATGGCCATGTCTGTGGGCTGGATATTAATGGCCATGTCTGTGGGCTGGATATTAATGGCCATGTCTGTGGGCTGGATATTAATGGCCATGTCTGTGGGCTGGTATTAATGGCCATGTCTGTGGGCGGATATTATGGCCATGTCTGTGGGCTGGATATTAATGGCCATGTCTGGGGCTGGATATAATGGCCATGTCTGTGGGCTGGATATTAATGGCCATGTCTTGTGGCTGGATATTAATGGCCATGTCTGTGGGCTGGATATTATTGCCATGTCTGTGGGCTGGATATTATGGCCATGTCTGTTGGCTGATGTGGCCTGTGTGGCTATATTAATGGCCATGTCTGTGGGCTGGATATTAATGGCCATGTCTGTGGCTGGATATTAATGTCAATGTCTGTAGGCTGGATATTATGTCAATGTCTGTGGGCTGGATATTATGACCATGACTGTGGGCTGGATATTAATGGCCATGTCCTGTGGGCTGATATTAATGGCCATGTCTGTGGGCTGGATATTAATGGCCATGTCTGTGGGCTGGATATTAATGGCCATGTCTGTGGGCTGATTTAATGGCCATGTCTGTGGGCTGGATATTAATGGCCTTCTGGGGCTGTATAATGGCCATGTCTGGGGCTGGATATTAATGGCCATGTCTGTGGGCTGGATATTAATGGCCATGTCTGTGGGCTGGATATTAATGGCCATGTCTGTGGGCTGGATATTAATGGCCATGTCTGTGGGCTGGATATTAATGGCCATGTCTGTGGGCTGGATATTAATGGCCATGTCTGTGGGCTGGATATTAATGGCCATGTCTGTGGGCTGGTTATTAATGGCCATGTCTGTGGGCTGGATATTAATGTCAATGTCTGTAGGCTGGATATTAATGTCAAGTCCTGTAGGCTGGATATTAATGTCAATGTCTGTGGGCTGGATATTAATGACCATGACTGTGGGCTGAATATTAATGTCCAGGTCTAAGGGCTGGGTTTAAATGTCCATGGGCTGGGTATAAATGTCCATGTCTTTGGGCTAGTTATAAATACCTATGTCTGTGGGCTAGGTATAAATACCTATGTCTATGGGCTAGGTATAAATGCCTATGTCTGTGGGCTGGGTGTAAATGTATGTGGGCTAGGTATAAATGCCTATGTATATGGCTGGTATAAATGTCTGTGGGCTGGGTATAAATGTCCGTGGGCTGGGTATAATGTCCATGTCTATGGGCTATAATGGCAGTCTTAGCTGGGTATAAATGTCCATGTCTATGGCTGGGTATAATGGCCATGTCTTTAGGCTGGGTATAATGTCCATGTCTATGGGCTGTTATAAATACCTATGTCTATGGGCTAGTTATAAATACCTATTTCTATGGGCTAGGTATAAATGCCTATGGTCTGTGGGCTGGGTGTAATGTATGTGGGCTAGGTATAAATGCCTATGTCTATGGGCTGGGTATAATGTATGTGGGCTGGGTAAAATGTCTGGATGGGTATAAATGGCCATGTCTGTGAGCTTGGGTATAAATGGCCATGTCTTTAGGCTAGGTGTAAATGCCTATGTCTTAGCTAGGTGTAAATGCTATGTCTATGGGCTAGGTATAAATGTATGTGGCCTGGGTATAAATGTCCATGTCTGTGGCTGGTATAAATGTCTCTGGGCTGGCTATTGGAGCACTATGTGCCCTGACCTGAGCATTTGATATAAGATAAAGGGTGAAAACAGCTGTATCATTTAATTTGAAATTAGTAGGGGGTAAACCCACTAGGTTTAATTCCTTAATTTTGAGCTACTGTAGTTACATTAAGGAATTTGTACATGGAGATTTTGGAAGAACAAAGCCAACCTATGTTCCATAATGACACCACTGCAGATATACTGGAGCTGGATGTGGAGGTTGGTATATTCATAAGGATTTTTGCTTCGTTACTTGTGTTAAACTACATTCTTTTTTTCAAATTTAGACCATCATTTTGATGATGTAATATTTGTTTTAAAGTATTGGTTAATATCAGCATGTGTATTGTTTGTAAAGTTGACCGTAATAATACTTTTTTTTGCTCTCTAATTTCTCTTATTTCCCATTTAATTAAAGGGTATTTCCACCCTTAACAAAACCTTTTTCTGTAGTGTAGGTCACCTTATCCCACCCCAACTGCCAGGTTTGATTGTCAAAAAAAGATCAGAACTGTACTTACATGCCTTCATTCCCTCGAAGTTTAGATCTTGGCCCTCTCCTTGCAGAAACTGCAGCAGGGGCCAAACCTGCAGCCGTGTCTGGCTGAAAGGCAGCCAATCACGGACGCAGCTGCCGGCTTTGTTGAACACCGGGGGAACGAAGCGAAGTACAGTTCTGATCTTTTTTTTTTTTTTTTGACATTAAAACCTGGCGGTTGGATTTGGAATAAACGATTTAAAGGTAGGCACCATTCAACACGGATTGATTGGAGGTGTGTTTTGCTCATGCGATTTTGCCATTTTCCGTTATGGAAACGCATGCGTTAACGCACCAAAATGGTGAACGCATGTGTTACCAAACGAAAAACATATGCCGCAATCGCATGTGCATGGGAAATCACAGGAATTTTTGCGTTCCCATATTTCCATTATTACCAAATCACAAGCCAAAATGCCCCAAAATGTGCAAAAACGCGCAAGTGTGGGCCTAACCCTCACACAGTGAAAATTGGCTGTCTGTGTCTCCCAGCCAATCATCGATGACAGCAGTGAATATAAGGTGCAAAAAAACAACTAGCGCAGAGCTGTAGGTGGAGCATTATGAAGTGAACCTGACCTAAGCACAGCTCTGTGCAATTCATTTATCAATAGTGTACTAAAATAGTGTAAAGTTAAATGTTTGAGGCAGGGTTGCCAAATCAGTGAAACCTGTAAGAACAACTATTAAATTCACCTGTAGCCTGAGTTAAATGAATGTTTTACTGTAATCGGTGCAGCCCTGCTTATATATTTATTAAGTGGATCTGGCAACCCAGTTTGGAGGGTAGGTAGAGTGCGCTTTTGTATGTGCTACACTTTCCTCAAGCAGCCTTCCTGCTGCATCAGTTTAAAGAACATTTATAAATACCCTCCAACATTACCCCTTTAATTGGAAACTTTATAGATATAACATTGTGTAGAGCTGTAAGTGGCATACACTCCAACATTCTTCTATAGGTACACTCATAGAACATGATGCAGAGCCACAGCTAGATGATAATAAAGTGACCCTGATCTTAGCACAGCATCTGTGCAATATAATTCTCATTGAGCTGTAAGTGGCATTAACTCCAACATTCCCCTTAATATGTATAACGATAACTAAAGTTTGCTGAGGAAAGTACTTTCTTACTCAAACGTTGGTTATTTTGGGTTTGATTCTCTAACAATTTTCCCCCCTAATTTTCTCTTTTGTCTTATTAACTTTTTTTTCCCTTGTTTCCATCTTAGTTTTATTCTTCTTTCATTCTTCTCATTTATCATGCTCTGTTCCTTGCCATATTGTTAGTATTCTCTTTCTGTTTACTATATACACCTGAATATTTCACTTTATACTTCAATAGACCAGTCACTTGCAGACCGAAATGTTTTCTAATATCTTCTTTGGCCGTTGATATTCTGTTTAATTGACATTTCATGTAAAGTGACTGCAGGGTTCATGTAGGCGTCGTTCACACTTTTTATGGTTATTCTATGCTAGACAGTAGGAAATAGCTCCACACGCCAAATAAAAGATTAAACGGCCAAAGGGTTGCGGTGTTATCATTGTGTAACGGATGGAAAATAATGTAGGTGAGATTTAATAAAAAGTATAAGAAATGTTTTTTTTCTTTCTCCTTTCTATGTACATGAAGTCTGTTGATGTTGACTGGCCGCCTTCCCTGGATGATTCATTTAAAGAATTCAGAGAATTTAATTTGAAACCTACTTGTATGTAATGGATTTTTCCCCTGGGCATTTTTTTTAATAATAACCAAAGAAATCTTTATATTCTTGTGATAATTTATTGGTTTTTTTTTTTAATGAACTGTTGTCTAAACTTTCTGGTTAACCACCCCCACTAAGGTTAACTATATGATCAACTTTGCTTCCCGACAGCCAACCATATAACAGCATAGAGACACACCTTTGTTAGTCACACATTATGCTACAACAGATTTTGCCTCTCAGACACAGAACAGATATTTTAACAGTTTGAGATTTAATAGTATTAATCTGTTTTCCCCCCACACATTCCTTTGTATTTAAAACAAAAAACAAAGGTAATCGTTTACTTTCCTATCAAGCACTAAGGAAAAAAATCATAAAGTAAGTCTGGGGATTTGAACCTGTTACCTCATGGGTTGTTTTCCAAAACAAGTTCTTTAGACTGCTGTGCCACCAAAGCATATGCAAAAAATGCAGGTACATTTAGAGACTTAGGTGAGATGTAATGCTTACCTTGCGTAACCTTCCAGGTCCCCACTGTGCAGTAATCACTTGTGCTATTATTTTTTTTTTTTTTATTCTGTTCCTAGCAAAATATAAATTGTAAAATAAGATTTGTTGGAATGGTGTGAAAATGTCAGCAATGCATGATAACTGGAAACTAAACTGCAGGGTAACAAGCAGCTTTCAAAGTCTTACCAGGGACTTCCATATTGGTAAAGGGGGACCCCTTTTATAGAAAATTCTCTGTGCATAGACCATAAATACTGGGGTCAGGGGCATGGAAATAGGTTGCATAGCTCACGATACTCTTTAAGGCTAGGCACACTAGCGCATTTTTTTTTCGCTAAAATTTCAATCGCGGGAACGCAAAATTCTCGCGATTTATTTTTTAATAAATTCCGATGCGCATTCGATTGCGCTCCGTTCACATTTTGAACGCATGCGTTCACTATTTTGGTGCGTTAACGCATGCGTTTCCATAACGCAAAATGTCGAAAACGCATGCGCAAAATGCAACACACAAGAATCGCGCACACAAAAGTGTGCGATTAGGCTCGCGATTCCTGTGCGTTGCAGTGTGGCCTCACCCTAAAGACCTACAAAGACTGTGAGTTGTAAAGAAAACAACATGAAAGCCTTCTTGGTTACATTCTCTTCTTACATGTATGTAAATGCCCCACTAGCCCGTTTTGGTTGCGCTGGTGAGCACAGTGCACAGCAATAGAAGAAGATTGGGATGGCCCCATTAACGTCCGCTGCCCTGCGGTGCACTGCCGACCCTTTCGCAGCGTATGCGATCACCATTTTGGTGCACATTGCATGCGCAGCGATAGGGATACATCAAAGAGATCGCAGAGTAGCACGCAATGTTGCGGTTTTGCTGCGTCACGTGCTCAGTTCCATGGAAGCAGAGGGCCAGGACTGTGCGGCAGAAGATAGAGGGAGGTAAGTAACTACCGGGGAACTTTCTAACAAATCTTTATAGCGGTTGGGGCTGGGGGAAGGAGAACTATTATTTGGCAAATAGTTGGAAGGGGTGGACATGGCCTTTAAGCCCGCATAGATGTTCACTCCATTAAAAACAACTCTCTATATGCCCTCAACATCCAATTCAATATCCATGAAAAAATATTTTTGTAGGCCAACGACCTCCGTTTATACATAAGTCACTGTGCGACACAGTATGAAATTTTTAGCAAAATCTTCTGCAATGCCTGTATCTATATTCTTACTCACCTTTTCAAAAAAACAAGCTAGTTAGTATGACGAGATCTGTTTCTAAAAAATCCATGCTGACTACTGTTTAAGATTAGATCTGGAAACAAAGTCAAGAATATGATCCACGTAATAAAGTTTCCCAGTATCTCTCCCTACCACTGATGTTAGACTTACAGGTCTATAGTCACCAGGCTTTGAATTTCTACATTTTTTTCGAATATTGGATTACATTGGCTTTTTTCCAATTAAGAGGCATATCACCAACAAAAAGGGAATCTAGATATACCTGGATTAGCTCTATTAAGATCAGAACATGTATTTAATCAGGTCCTGGAGCTTTATTGATATTAACTGGCTGACAGAGGTATGGTATGGAAACAGACAGAGTGAATATTCCTTGTTTAAACCCTTGATACAGTCCCTGCTTTAAGGAGTAGGATTCTTATAGTGTTACAGAAGAAAAAAACTTTAGCACATTAACCTTTTCAGCATCCTCTATAACATCTTAACCACCCATTATTTAAAGACAACAATATCCGTAAAAAAAAACAACATCACGCCCATTACATGTCCTAACTTCCAGTAGCTGAGATTGCTTACTCACATTTACAACCGTGCTGCCCTCCTTTAGATATCACACAGCAAAGATGAGTGCTAAAAACCCCTCCCTAGAGGGCCCAGGCCATGATTAACACACACTTGTCATTGGCTGGTGAGAATGTCCATTACAACACCTCTCTGCTCCTCCTCTGGCAGTCAAACAACCTTGAAATGTCCTGTTGCTAGGATCAGCCTACATAATCAAGCTGATCAAGGGTGGTTGGAGGAGTGTTTTCTCTGCATGCTAGTTTTGAATGACAGTTAGAGGCAGACAGAATTGTTATGCCCCTTCACAGCATGGCTAATTGAAGGCAAATTGAACGCAGAGAGAGGCTTTAAATCAGGAAAAAATATATGGGGAGGGCTGCATACCTTTACTCTTTTTTTAAAGCAATTTTTTAAAATACATTGAGGCAATACAGTTATCCTTTATGGTCCCATATTTTCTGTTCTAAACTTTTTTACTATTGATACACTTAAAAAATGGGAGTTGGTTCAGCATCCGTTTTTCATTTTCTATATTGGGTAGTTTTGATTGTTTTCTTCCAATACTTATTACAGATTTATATCTTCATGTAGACTTGTTCTGTTCCCTTTGATTTAAAATTTTAAAAGTTATTTTTGTTTTCTTTTATTCCCTTCTTACCTGAGCATTAAGTTACACAGGAGTATAACCCAATTTTTTTAGTTCAGTTTTCTGTTCAGTACCTTACCTAATATAATCGATATATCAGCTTCATGCAAATCTGTTAATATTTAAATCCAGAGCTATTGATAAATAGGCTTTGCATTTTTGCCTGAATACCATCTGTAGAATGGTTTTTGCTGATGTGAAGGCTAAGTTGCTATAACACATTTGGGAACTCCCCCTACGTGTGGTGTATAGGGACAAAAATTGAAAGCTAAACAAGTCTATGGGAGAAATGTGAGTAGAAGGTGTCAATCTTTTATCTATGCTTGCATATGATTTATTGCCTTGTAGCTTTTTGCTTTGTAAGGATGGGAGGTTGAATACTGTTTTCGTCTTTGTGAAATATTAGAACGGTCTCTGCATTCTAGAAAGGGGAAGTAATAAGGGTGCACAGGACGAAACAGGAACAATTTGTTAGAGGACTTGTGAAACTAATATTTTCAAGCAGTCTTTAACCATTTCTTGGCTAAAAGTGCGAAGAAGAAACAAAACATTAAAAATTTCTATAATTTCTTTTCCACTTGACCCATTTGCTGTCATGTTCTCTGGTGCTGTCACATTTTCCATTCCTTTGTGTCACTTTATTAGTGCGTAGCTAATGTGGGTGTCAGTCGTCATCTGAACAACTCACGTGCACAGCTCATATCTGGCTGAAGCCAATTGTCACAAACTTTTAAATTAATGGATGTGATATAAAGAACATTATTAGGGGGAATTGGATTTTTGGTAATCTAAAAGTTCAATTACATACAGACCATAGAATTACAAGTTATTTATTACCATAATTAAGTTGTAGATAGTCATTGTTGACAACTCATATTGACAATTTGGCAGGCCGGAATGAAAGTGACATTAATCAGATTCAGTGATATAGGACAATGTCCCATCCTCCAGAGTTTCCTAATGGTTGGCACTAATTCTATCTTTTGCGCTTTACGCCGTTTAAACAGGATCCTTAAAGGGAATGTCCAGCCTAAAACAGGTTTTGAAATGCTTATTACCCCCCAAAACCTCACTTTCGAAGGTTTGTAAAGTTCAAAGATCCCCCAGAGCTTACTTACCTGACCGGACCGTTGCCTCTCTACTATCCGTGGCTGGTGCTGTCAGCGTCACGCCTAAGCGATTTTGTTGCATTTGTGCATGCGTTTTTCTTCATTGCTATAGGAAAACAATTGCGATTAAAAATGCGAAATGCAATTGCAACGCACCTGAAACACGCTTTTCAGTGCTTTGCTGCGTTTTCAATGATCTGAAAAAACGCGAACGCCAAAAAGCGCAGCAGTGTGGCCTTGCCCTTAAGGTTCTCCAAGGAAGGTGATATTCCAATGTCGGAGTAGGTTACAATTTACAATTATCAACAAGACTAGCGATTACAGCGTTGCCCGGTTTTTGTAAAGATCCGAACCTTCATCCAAAATTCAAGAACACACACCTTTTCTAATGAACCTGACCCATTC
Organism: Hymenochirus boettgeri; assembly: GCA_019447015.1. Lineage (NCBI taxonomy): Eukaryota > Metazoa > Chordata > Amphibia > Anura > Pipidae > Hymenochirus > Hymenochirus boettgeri. Next base: position 10,800 of record JAACNH010003715.1, read on the forward strand.
AAACTCACTGATCCCACAGATCCGCCCTTTCCTCTCTCGCGCCACTACAAATTGCTCATGCATACCCTTATAATCTCACACTTAACTACTGTAACATTCTGCAACTTGGACTTCTGGCCTGTTATCTCTCTCCTGTCCAGTTTATCTTTAACTCGGCAGCTCGTATCTTCTCTCTTCTAAAAGAGAATCCACAACCCTGATACTTCAGTCCATAGTCCCATCAAACAAGAATCGTATTCAAACCCTGCTTTTAACCTTTAAATCCCTTCACTCTACTGCACCTCCCTACTTATCTTCTCTCTTGGTCCCTTAGTCCTGGCTGTGCCCTCCATTCCTCACAAGGAAATCTTCTCCACAACCCCCCAACAAAGGCTGCTTCCTCCCCTTTAAACCATTCTCTCCTTGCTGCTCCCTACCTTTGGAAGCCTTTCCCTCTCTCGCTTCCGCAGGTGACATCCATTAATCTTTCAAATCTAGACTGTTAGTGCTACCTTTATGAGCACCAGCACAACAAATCATTGTTAGCCACCTCAAGCACTTTGTACACCACCCACCCTTGTATCTGTATGTTGTGGTGAGGCAATAGGAACTGCAGACCTCTCCTTCTAGTGGTGAGTTAATAGGAACTGCAGAGACTCCTCTAGTGGTGATCAATAGGAACTGCAGAGACTCTCTCTCTAGTGTGAGTCCATAGGAACTGCAGTGACACACACACACACGACACAGGGACGCACACTAAGGGTTTATTATATATGATATTCCCCACTGAGGAGTTCTATGACTATATAGAACTGCTGAGGGCTTTATACCGGGCATGCAACTCCAAGGTGAAGTAAATCCATATAATACATAAGTGTGATATTTTATAATGGGAGCTGCAGTGGTATATATCCTTATAAAATCACTCAGCTATGTCACTAAGTGACTCATTTCTTATATCCCACTACTCCGCCCATTCCAGTGTTCATGCCTGGAACATGACTAAGCATTTTTTTGCTGTGTTTAACTTCACTAAGAGAACCTGCTGGAGCTGCTTCCTGTCACTTCATAACCAATGTCTCTCTCCTCCTCCACAAAGATTTGTTTAACCCGCATAGATGCTGGGATGTTTCCTTTCTACTCGGGTTTAAGTTACAGAAGGTAGCTTTGGGGATTTTAAGTGGAAATAGGGACAAGCTAGAATTTAAAATGTGAATGGGGTGAAAGAATCAGATACTTATGTATTATAAGAATAATGCGCCCCGTTCACATTATAATTTAAGGAACATTACGCCACCTCGGATTTCCCTGTCCTGTATAAAAGCACTCTTGCCTACGGCCTCGTGCTTCTATATGGTCAGGAACTCCTCGGTGCGTAATATCCTTATATTACACTGTAGGTAGCTGTATTATTTCTTATAATACATAAGGCCAGCAAAAAAAAAACAAGCACAGACACACTCTCCTCCCCCCCTACCACCTCTCAACCATTTTAAATGCAAAAGAGGGACACATCAGGAGAAGAGATGTGGTGTGTGCAAATAGGCTACACCCATTTTAAAAGACCATGTTGGAGAATGCAACCAGGGCATGCTGGGAGTTGTAGTTTAACATTTGAACTTACAAGGTTTCCCCATCCTGCTACATAGGTTTCTGGCACCAGCAGCCCCATAGAGGAAGTTTATCAGTCCCTGTACACGCAGGAGGACAGAGGTAGAAATGTCCCCCCCCTGGACTCTCACACAAAAATGGATCAGTATAACTTACAGTTACTCCCCTCCTGCTCTCTATGAATCACAGCACAGAAAAGCTCTACAAGTCCAGGGAGGGCCGGAGCATTGTACAGCATTGTACTGTAACTTATGGTGATTACTTGATTCACCACCAGATAGCAGCACACAGGGTAATTTTACTTGGAAAATGGGGTATGAGGCATTTTAAAAACTTATAAGTAGCCTATGCTCTTTCCCAGGTCCTTAAACATAAGTATACCAGTCTCATGAAAATTGTCTCAGCCATTGGGAAGTTTTCTGGAACAGTGCATCGACTACAACTGGGCTTTTATAAAATAGATAAATCATTTCAGGGCCAATGTATAAACACGCAGTATATTTTTATTACCAGTACCACAGGTTTTTAAAAAGCACTATAGAAGTATACAGTTGCGTAGACTTTAATAAAAACAGGTGTGGATAACCAATGAAATAACCATTCCAAATCCCCAAGGATGGGCTCCAAACCCTGGAGAAACTGGTAGAAATAAAAGTTTACCAGCAACACATGAAAGCTAAGAGAGTGCTTGAACAAAAAATAAACAAGGAACATTCATTAATAGCAGTAACAAATAATAAACCAGTGAACAAACTAGAAAGGGAAAGTTTAAAGGGCATCTATAAACTCATGTACTCTGTGCTGCCTTTACTCGTACCTCTTTCAGTGACTTTGTTTTTTCCATGGTGTCAGATCTCTTTCGCACTCCCCCCTTCCCCCTACCCTCTGTTACCTCCTCCATTTCTCAACTCTGGCTTGCTGACAGCTTATCATGTGCATTATCACCCACCACAGTCCAATAGAAAGCAAGCTCTCTTGGAGACACGGAGAGAAGAGAGAACATACATTCCTACGCAATATGATCTCTCTCTTTGTGACCCTCATCAATCCGTGAAAGCTATGAGAAGGCAGGTCAAGTGCAGCCTTATCTCTGCCATCAAAGCTACCTCTCCCCCCCCCCGATAATGCTCTTATCTCTATGTTTGTTACAGAGCATGAGGAGGAAGGGACTTGAGCGGAAGAGGATCACTCACAGATTTGATTGACAGTACAAGTAGAGTACAGGAATGCAATCACATTATTCTAATTTGTGTATCTCAGACAGAGAGGAAACTTAAGAAAATACAGACACTCTGGGGGTTGGGGGAATTATAGAACACATGGAAAGGAAGAAAAAAAGTTATATTTTCCCACTATAGATGCCCTTTAAGCAGGGAGTCTTTAAGAAGATCAGAGGCACTTCTGGTACTCCATTGTGCTGCGCAATTTTTTTTGTGGCCACGCCCCTTTCTCTACTCCACCCAATTTAGCCTCACCCACTATGTACTTAATAGAAACGACCAAAAAGACACAGACGACAGATAGACAAACACAAATATAGATACACAGCCAGATAGTGATAAACGAATACAAAGACAGAGAAATAGACAGAGATAGAGAATAAGTTGGGCATTAAATGACACAAAGGCACAGAAACTGGCAAATTCATTTTATACTGGTAGCAATTTGGTCATTTTAAACTTACTGTGTGTTCAGTTTGTAGTCATAATGCTTGCCTACATCTTTTGGCCAGGGAGACCTTCTTGTACCTTCTACAGGACCTCTACCCCTATCTATCGTTCCCTTCTCTCTCTGTATATCTATCTCTGTCTATATATCTGCCTCTTGTCTACCTCTCTTTTTATCTGTCTCATTCTGTTTCTATCTTCTATTTTACTGTCTTTCTTCCTCTTGTCTATCTCTTTGTCTCTCTCTCTCTGTCTATCTGGTCTCTCTCTAACTCTGACTGTCTATCTCTATATCTAACTCTATCTCTGCCTGTTTTTATTTAACTGTCTATCTATCTGATAGACATCCCGACCAGTGACGCACAATGTGTATGAGCCTTTACTCTGTTGATCAATCGATCTATGTATCTACCTATTATTTATCGATCTCTGTTTGTGTATCAATCTTACTAACTCTGTATCTATACCTAACTTTATCTATCTGTCTGTCTGTCTGTCTGTCTGTCTGTCTGTCTATCTAACGGTCTACCTATCTGTCATCTATCTGTCTATCTACTGTCTATCTGTCTTCTATCTATCTATTTATCTCTCTATCTCTGTCTATCTGTCTATCTAACTGTCTATCTTATCTGTCTACTATCTGTCGTTCTGTCCTGTCGATCTAAGCTTGAGAAAGGTCTAAGACAAGACAAACGTTGCTACCGGTTTGTTTCACATGAAATAAAAGTTTGAATTTGCACAAGTCCTGTGAGTGCTCTGCATTTTACTATCTGGTTGGACGTCTAAGGATTTACATCAGCACCCGGCCCTTAAATCAGCTGAAGGTAGAGTGCACACTACTCGCTCATTGTTGTCTGTCTATCTCTTCCAGCCACGGCCACTTATAGTGTTTTTGCTGCCTGAGACAACTTTTGAATGGCGCCCATTAAAGGGGGCGTGGGGTATTTTTTTACGATTTTGAACTTCCTATCACATAGGTATTCAAACAGGATCTCACAATCAATTAGCATAATTAGACCCAGATGCTGTGAAGGTTCTTATTCATCCAGGTCATGGTATGTCTGTTGTATTCAATTAGATCCAACTGGACTTGAAATGTAGTTCTTGTCTTCAAGCGAAACGTCCTTCAAAGAACTACATTCAAGTCCAGTTGATCTAATTGAAATACAACAACATTAGAACCAGATATTACATCCCTTTCTCAACAGCCACTACCATACTGCTCCTTTCAGATTTTTGCTGCTCAATAAAAATAACTTATTTTATAGCCTGTGCTATACTTGTTGGTTCAACTGTTACAATACAATAGAAATGCCATAATTTCTGTAGTATAAAGATTTTAATCAAAAGATTTGTAAGCCTGCCATGTCAGGTAGAATTTTTAAAGCAGTGCCCTAACTAACTTAATTAGTCTTAATCTAGCCTAACAACTAACAAAGGCATGTAGAATACTAGGTATTTTGCTTAGAAACAAAGAATTTAAAGGAAAACAATTAAAAAAATCATTACCCCCATTATATGTCCACACTTTTACAGCAGCTGAAATCACTTCCACATTTACAGCTGTGCTGCCCTCCCTTAGATATTAAACAGCAAAAATGAGTGCTAAAACCCCGCCTCCCTAGATGGCCCAGGGCCCTGATTAACACAACACTGTCATTGCAGCTTTTAAATTAAAGGGAAAGTAATGTCCCAGAACACCTTGATATAAAGCATTAATCTGTGCCTCCTGTTTTTGATATGGGTACTGGAATTTTTACCCCAGGGTACTTTAACTTTACTAATGAGCAACTGCAATGCCAAATATACCCTATAAAGCACCCCCTCCCCAACAAAAACCCCGACTCCCACAAAAAAGTCTCCCCAAAACCCGATCACACACATACATTCACTACTTAATGCTCAAGGGATTATTTGATGTAGAAGCAAGATAGGCACCCTAGAAGACCCAATACACAAAAAAGCTAAGGCAAACACACCAAAGGGCTTCCAGAAGCACACAAACATAAATATCACTTTGACAGCATTTGACATATTCTGAGATGGAAATGTTTGACAGGCACCCATAAGGCCAAGAACCCCACCCCAAAGGTTCCAAAAACTCACTAACACACAGAAAACTCACAGTCAGTGTCATACCCCTAGGTTACCCCTCCCCTCCCCATACAGTGACCCATATATGACACCAATATCTCCCAGCACCCCTGTGACACATACCCTAACCCCTCCATATACAGAGACCCATCACCAATATCTCCCAGAAAACCCCATGACCAATACCCAGAGAGTCTCTTTATATAGGAGGGGTTAGGGGTATGTGTACATGGGGGTGCTGAGATATTGGTGATGGGTCCTTTGTCAGAGACATCAACTATTTTCTCTCCCAGCACCCCCCATGACCACATACCCCTCCCTATACAGTGGCCCATGAAGACCCCGGGCCCAGCCCCACTATTAATCCCCCAAAACTAAGTAGGCCATATTTAAACGTAAATACAAAATACAATTCTTTCTCCTCAGTTTCCCCAGTACAACTCTGGAGTTGTGCATGTATTTGAAGATGTACCGACTGACCGTAAGCTTGTAACTACCTGTCTGAGTTGCTCCATGTCTCTGATTCACTTACTCTGTGTATGTGCCGGTCAGCATCACTCACTCTCTGGCTCTGTGGCCGGCGCGTACTGCTCCTGGGTCCAGGTGACAGGTCCAAGGGGGGGGGTGTTCAAGGTTGTGGTTTCTGATTGGAATTTGGACATCAATCTAGCTAACTATCTATTTAACCTGTCTTTGTATCTATCTGTCTGTCTATCTAACTCTGTCTGTGTATCTGTCTGTCTGTCTATCTATCTGTCTCTATCTGTCTATCTATATATCTATCTAGTTAAACTGTCTATCTAGCTAACTGTCTGTCTATCTATCTATCTATCTATCTATCTATCTAACTCTGTCTGTGTATCTATCTGTCTGTCTGTCCTATCTTCTCTAACTGTCTATCTATCTGTCTCTATCTATCTATCTATCTGTATCTATCTAATCTATCATCTGTCTGTCTATTTATCTATATATCTAACTGTCTACTTTCTATCTATCAAATCAAATCAAAAGCTTTATTGGCAGGATCAATTTCCATTTTGACATTGCAAAGAAACAAAAATAATAAATAAAACATGTTAGTATGGGGGTATAGAGAGGTTCACAGTAGGGGACATGGGTAAGATGGATAATTAATATATGGACAGTACTATAAGGGGTATGTTGGGGAAGGATAAAGGGATTTGGCAGTAGTCCTGGACATTGAGTTCATTTTGCTCTCCTCAGTCTGTGACATGCCGTTACATAGTGGCCCCAAAATTTACTTTGTACTGTCCACCCGAGGAGTTCCATGACCATATGAAGATACGAGGCCACAGGCCAAGTGCTTTTATACAGGTCTGGAACTCCGAGGTGAAGTAAATCCATATATTACACGTATTATTTCTTATAATATATATGGCCAGCCAAAAAAAAAAAAACACCTGCCCACTACCGCTGTCTCTCCCCCTTCCTGTATTGGTCATATATATAGGAATCCCGTTTTAATGTATAAATAGTTTAATTACTGTTACTATTGAAAAGAGAAAGAAGGACCGAACAGGTCTGTCAAGAATAACAGGGATTCCTATATAAATGAGGGAGGGGAGACAGTGGGAGGGCAGTGGAACATGGAAGGAGTCACTCAGTGACATCACTCAGTGATTGTAATATAGATTCCTCGCCACCGCCACTGCCCCATTGAAAATGACTTGTCTTATGTATTTATATTCATATAAACAACCAGATATTACCCGCCACAGGATTTTTTTGCTTCAGTTGCTTATTCAGCACTGTGCTGAATATCCGGTTGTTTTTTATATATATAATAATATATATATATATATATATATATATATATATGGTATAGTCACGGTGCACAACTAGCCTTCATTCAACATTTTTTGAGGGTGCAAAAACAGCGACGTTTCGGTCTTTTTTCTCAGACCTTTCTCAAGCTAATAAAATCTGAGCAAACAGGCCCCACCTCTTATAAATCACACAACATAGTGTATCCACGTACGTGTTGCAGCAACGCTGCTCTTGTAGGCTCCGCCCCCTCCTCCCCGCGTCTTCTTTTGCAGAGCGTGCCTTCCTATTGGCCTCGTCGCCGACGGGGAGGAGGGGCGGAGCCTACAGAGCAGCGTTGCTGCAACACGCTGCTGAAAGGGTTTGTGAATCCCCGGGGTGAGGCCTAGCGGTTCAGGTCCTCACCCTTGGTAAAGTTCTACATGAAGATCTGGAAGTCGGAGGAAGGTGAGTATAATTGTCCGTTAAAAAGTGCTAGACAGTCAGTGCTACATATTGTGTCAGAGTTTACTAAAGCGTATCATTACAGTGCTCTATTTCTAGTGCATAGTGATTAATATAATACATTAAAATTTAAAAAAATTCCTATATTTAACTTCAGTCCACTGATGACATATCATAAATTATACTATAGGGCTTTGAGAGGATTAGTTTATCGTTCACTTAAAAAACATCTTAATGAATAATGTACATTGAACCTTAGGGTTCAGAGTTTCTAGGTACCGTATCCAGTAAGTCTCTCTCGTCTCCCCCCCTCCTTGGTAGTGGATATGGTCAATAGCTATACATTTCAAGGCCGATAGTCCATGGCCTGCTTGGAGAAAATTTGGCCACTGGTTTCACAGTTTGATTGTCCCTAATGCTGTAGAAATAGCGGAATGGTTCTATCTATCGGATTCTTAGCGATAAATCTGTTTTCCCAATATAAATCATGTCACATGGGCACGTATCATATAGACTACGTGTGTAGTTTGCATGTAAATCCTATGTTTGGTTTTTAATAGTTATAGAGTACACTTATGGCAACTGTACCATCCCGGTTCATGTTTGATAAGCAATTTGCTCTTTCTGTAACATAGCACAGGATCTCATGCACTAAATGTCCTTAATGAATTCTCCCCCTTTCGAAGGCGACAGTGGGTTTAGGGTGGTAGGTTTTTATTTAGCGATCATTGGCCATTAAAATCTCCAATTATTACAGATACTCCTTTGGGTCTCTGGCCCAAGATGTATACTGGACACTGCGCAGATGACTTCTCTGTGTTCTGCTGATCCTTTGCATCTCTATTATTGGTATCTATTCCAGGTGTGCTTTTGATAATGCTGATTTTTGTGGTATCCCCTCTGTGAAATTTAGCCCACATCATGTTTTAATTGCACATCTCTCGTTGTTGTGTTTGAATTAGTTCCTTAGAACACGATAAGATATATATATATATATATAGGTAATGGACGAGTCGGGGCACTCCACGGAAACTTGTACGTTTGAAACTTAACTTTTATCATAGAAGTTCACATGGATCATGCATTTCGCTACACCTAGCCGTCATCAGCCATCAGAACACACCTCATATCCGGCTATTTGAACATTGCGACGGCGTGCCGGTACCTCCGCTCCTCCGCACACACCAAAACAGCCATCCCGCCCATCATACAGGTAAGCACCCACATGCCACGAATAAATAAGTACATATACAAACATCTTTCTTTTAACAATAGTAAAAAATATAAAAACAATGGCGGACTCCCCCTAACAGGGTATCATCTGCTCACCAAATCAACCACAGCCAACTGTGGTGTCGGAGGAGGTACCGGCACGCCGCTCGCAATGTTCAATAGCCGGATATGAGTTGTGTTCTGATGTCCTGATGACGCTAGGTGTAGCCGAAATGCATTGATCCATGTGAATTCTATTATAAAAGTTAAGTTTTAACTGTACAAGTCCCGTGGAGTGCCCCGACTCGTCCATTACCTATGTCTGTTCCCTTCTTCATCGGGAAGCACCCGGGCGTGAGATAGCAAGTGCGAGTGCAGCTCACATTGTTCGTTTATATATATAATATATATATATATTATCTATCTATATATCATATATATATATATTATAAAACTTCCTATCTAGCTAGCTGTCTATCTATCTAACTCTGTCTGTTGTATCTATCTATCTAACTGTCTATCTATATTTTATTCTATCTATCTAACTGTCCTATATATCTATCTATCTATATTTCTATCTATCTAACTGTATTATATCTATCTAACTGTCTATATATTTTCTATCTATCTATCTGTCTGTCTGTCTGTCGTCTTTCTGTCTTCCTGTTGTCCTTTCTGTCTGTCTGTCTGTCTGTCTGTCTGTCTGTCTGCTGTCTATCTATCTATTTATCACAACTGTCCTCTCTGTTTGTCTATCTATCTATCTATCCTACTACTATCTATATATCTATCTATCTATCTATCTATCTATCTGTCTGTCGTCTGTCTGTCTGTCTGTGTATCTATCTAACTCTGCCTTCTTCTATCGATCTATCTGTCCCTGTCTGTCTGTCTGTTATCTATCTAACTCTGCCTGTCTATCTATCTATCTATCTATATTTCTATATATCTAACTGTCTATATATATTATCGAACTGTCTATCTATCTATCTATCTATATTTCTATCTACTTTCTATTATCTATCTATCTATATTTCTATCTTAACTGTCTATATATCTTCTAACTGTCTATTTATCTATCTATCTATCGATCTAACTGTCTGTCCTGTCGTGTCTGTCTATCTTCTGTCCTATCGTATTTATGAACTGTCCTATCTATCTTTTGTCTATCTATCTATCATCTATCTGTCTGTCTGTCTGTCTGTCTGTCTGTGTATCTATCTAACTCTGTCTGTCTGTCCTGGACTATCTACTATCTATCTATCTATATGTCTGTCTGTCTGTGTATCTATCTAACATCCATCCATCTATCCTCTATCCAACTCTGTCTGTGTATCAATCTATCTATCTGTATCTATCTATCTATCATCTGTCTGTCTATCTACTGTCGGTCTGTCTGCCTCTATCTATCTATACTATATCTAACTATCGATCTTTCTATCTCTAACTCTGTCTGTGTTATCTATCTATCTATCTATGTGACGTGCCCCGGGGAATCCGGACCTGTACTTTTGGCAGAAAGTTTGGGGCCCTTCCTAAGGTACGGCATTAAAACATTCGGGCACTTTGCCAAATATTCGGGGCACATGCCCCAAATGTCTTAACATAGATTGCCACTGATTTTAAGTATAAACTTTGAATTTGGCTTGAAACTGTGCATTTGTAAGGGAATGTGTGTGTTTGTGCTGCAGATTTTATACTCTTAATAATGCCAATGATGTTTTTTACTTACCCCCTTAATATATACTGTCACATTAATTAAAGGTAGAATCACTGGTTGTGTGTATTGTGTCAGGTTGGGAATAAAAGCTAACTTTCTTGATGATTGGTCAAAATGTTTTTTGCTATACTTAACCCTTTAAATATGGTTGTCACATGAATGAATGGGTATCTCAGTGTGTGTACCTGTGTCAGGTTTGGAAGTTAAAAAAACAAAGTTTTTTTATTTTGATCAAAATTTATTTTTGACTAAGTTACCCTTCAATTATGGGCTGCCACAGAAATGAAAGGTTGGTCAATAGGTATGTGTACCTGTGTCAGGTTGGGTTAAAACAATAGTTTTTTTTGATGGTTGGTCAAAATTCATTTTTTTATTTAGTTACCCTTAAAGTATGGGTTGCCACAGTAATGGGTGGGGTAGGTCAGGGAGGTGTGTGTACCTGTTCCACGTTGGGATTTAAAAAATCGTTTTTTTGATTTATTGATCATTTTTTTTTTTTTTTTTTTACTTTAGTTACCCTAGTATGGCGACAGCAGTAATGGAGGGATAGTTCAGTAGGTGTGTTTACCTGTGTCCACATTGGGTTAAAAAAAATTTTTTTTGATTATTGATCAAAATTTGTTTTTTTACTTTAGTTACCCTTAATTATTGGCTGCCACAGTATGGATAAGTAGATTAGTAGGTGTGTGTATCCGTGTTGGGTTGGGGGTAAAAAAACAATCTTTGCTGATGATTAGTCAAAAATTTTTGACTATAGTTACCCTTAAATATTGCTGCAATGAAAATGGAAGGGTAGCTCAGTAGTGTGGTGTACCTGGATCAGGTTTGAAAGTTTTAAAAAAACAAACTTTTTTGATTATTAATCAAATTTAGTTTTTTTTACTTTAGTAACCTTTAAGTATGGCTGCCACAGTAATGGTAAGTAGGTCAGTAAGTGGTGTTTACCTGTGTCATGTTAGGGATTAAAAAAACAAACTTTTTTAATGATTAGTCAAAATTTTTTGTTTTTTGACTATAGTTTACCCCTTTAAGTATGGCTGCCATGGAAATGTCAGTAGGTGTGTGTACCTCGGTCTGATTGAGGGGTAATGTCTTTTTTTTTGTTTACAACCATAAAACTATTTTTTATTGAGGATAAATCAAAAATGCTTTTTTTGACTTATTACCCCTTTAGTAAGGCTGCCACAGGAATGGAAGGGTAGGTCAGTAGGTGTGTGTGACCCATGTGGAGGTTGGGGTATGTCTTTTGTGTTTTACACCAAAACATTACTTTTTGAGGAGCATTTAAAAAAAAAAATTTTTTTTTACTTTATTTAACCTCTTAACTATCTGACTAAGGTCAGTAGTGTGTGTACCCGTGTGAGGTGGGGTATGTGTTTTTGCATGTATGACCATATAACAGACTTTTATTGGATGATTGATCAAAATATTTTTTTTTGACTATAGTTCACCCTTTAAGTATGGGCTTCCATTGGAACTGGAAAGTTGGTCATTAGGTGGGTGGTAACCTTGGTGTCCCCTGTGGTGGGGGTTGGTGTTTCCACACCCACCACTGGGGGGGTTCGGGGTTCATTGTTGTGTTTATGACCGAGAACAATCCTGTTGTTGAAATATCCATTGAGGATTGTTTACCATTAAGTCTAATGGGAAAAAATGTTTCAGAATTCACGATAACCTCTCAGATTCTTAGCAGATAATACTCACACTTCTCCATATTGCCCCACAACGTCTGTACCGAATTCCTGTCTCCTAGCTCAAAACCGTGGGAGAGATCGTTTTTATCGATCCGCGGGTTAGTTAATTGTACAATTGCGGTGTCGTAATGTACGATCCCGATAATAACGAAACGTTCGATCGAAGAAATATTGTGTGTGTGTAAACTACCACAATGGTTATCTATGGGGATCGTAAATCTTCGATTCGTTATCTAGAAATTTATTTACAATTGGTATTTAAATTTACGATCGTTAGATCGATTGTTATCTCTATCGGTTTAAACGATCGTAAATTTCTGATACTGATCGTTAAAGTCAAGGGAAGCTTTCCCTCTCTCGCTTCCGCCAGGTTACATCCATATAATACTTCTCAATCTAGACTGTTATGCTACCTTTATGAGCACCAGCACAACAAATCATTGTAGCCACCCAAGGCACTTGTGTAACACCCCACCCTTGTATCTGTATGTTATCCCCACGTACTTACTTCGATTGTAAACTCTTTCGGGCGCAGATTTTCCTTCCTAGACATGTGCATGGCTTATTGCACGTTATAGTCAAGTCTATACATAATTTTAATTACATATGTGTTTCTTAACCGCATGTATAAATTTGTATTTCAATTATTATTTATCTGTAATTGCGTGTACTTATCCCACTTGCTTTTGTATATTCTGTATTTTATAATGTATAGCGCGCGTAACCATGCTCATTATAATACAATTTAATACATTCATACTGTTTAGCTAAATCCCAAATCTAGTACAACCTTGGGTGTCCTGACCATGAGGATCCCTAATTAATTTTAACGACCTCACAACCATTTTTAAAATGCCAAAGACGGAACCATCCGGGCGAAGAGATGTCTTGTGGGCTATCAGCGATAGTTTACACCCATTTGAAAAAGAACCAATGTTTTGTAACTACAACTCCCAAGAATGCCTTGATAAGAGAATGCAACCAAGGCATCTGGGAACTTTGCAGTTTAATATCTGAACTTACAAGGTTTTCCATGACTGCTATATAGGTTTCTTGCATCAGCAGCCCCATAGAGTAAGTTTAGTATCCAGTGTCATCCCCTGTACACAGCTGAGACGAGTGTAACAATCCTCCCCGTTGTCCCAATGTCCAATGTTGTTTTTGGGCATTTAAAATCATTGATGCAAATGAAAAGTCCATACCAGCCCTATTTGAATACTCTGCCCCAGTACTCGGCCCATTGACTTCAACTCTCTGATAAGGGGCTGTGAAATACAATAAACATATGGATATGGAGTAAGGTCCATATAGATGAGGATAGCAAGGCCGACCCACGACGCACAACTGTAGATGAAACTGCAGTTGTGCCAGTATTGTTTTATAATGGGGTGCTGTTGTGTAGATGGGTTCTTGTCGGGCCTCATGATGATCAACATCGATAATATACGGTCTGACGAACCCCCTAATTAAACAATACTCCGCCTCAAATGGACCGTTTGTCCTACTGCATCACAGGGTCGGCCCACACATCGTACACTGTACGGACCTTAGTAGGATAAGGTAGATATGCAATTGTGAGAGATGAAAAGGGGGGGTTGTTAGTGGGGGCCCATTATCTCATCCTGTTAGGCCCTGGTCTGAGATACAGTCATTCAACCGCATAAATCTAAAAACTCTGTAGGGCTAGTCCACACTAAAACAAAATAGTGCTTTAACACATGGATTGTTCACAATCCAATTGCATGTTAAAAAGCGCACACTAGTGTTGGCCATTGGTTGGCTACACTAGGTGTGCTGGCTTTGTGATCCGTTTTTGGAGTGCATCGATCACCGTTTTTTTTTTGCACAATCGCATACTGGCCACACACATTGGGGAATCGCAAACAAAAAACAAAAACTCGGAAAACTGGAATACGCCACAACAGGTGCTTGATTTGCGTGCCCATTTGTGGTTGGCCCTTGAGCTTAAAGGATTACTTTCTATGCTCCTAGCAATGGCCTTGACATGTCAGATCAGTTACAGTTTCTGGAATGAATGAATCTTTCATTACCAGGGGTCGCGTTGATTGGGCAACCTGTGCGGCCGTACAGGTTGCATTATCAGGGGGGCTTCAGCCAGAAGTCTTACGTCATCTGACCTGTAGGTCACAGTTGTACAATCACGTGCCACAGTCCCTCCAGTTATCGTCCTGTAGATCAATGTATCAGCACCACCCACCACCACAAAGCCCCAACAAGGTAAGGCCTTAATGATGTTCTCTATTCTGTGTTCTGTGTCCTGTGCATTAGTTGTTATGTAATTGTGCCTGAGGATATATACAAGCACGACTAAATACTGAGACATTAAAGTGCAGGTGGCGGACTGATCTGAAGCAGGCCAAGGCAGCAGCATTCAGCAGCGTATTGTGTATGCCCAGGGGGTGTTTTGGAGGGGGTGCTCGGTGCCAGTAAAAAAGTCTTGCACAGGGTGCTATTTTATCACGATGCCGGCCCTGGTCCATTACCGTAAAAATAAACAGTACCGTAACAAATACAACAGACAATATGTAAGGCATAAATTTATTCACTGTGGGGCAATATAATGATATCATTTTCAACTGTTTAGTTTTAAAAGTTAAAAAACTTTACTCGTAACATCAATTATTATAGCATAATTAGACCTACAGTACATACCTTGTAGATGAAAAAGAAAATTATTCGTGACACACAATTTCTATAAACAACATTCAGCACAAATTGCAGCCCCATACTAATCCCTGAATCCCGGGTTTTCCCCCCAGCATTTATTTTCATGATATTGACACCATGGAACATTGTCAAGATTATCTATGTTAAACATCGTTTTATCATTTATCGAGACGCAGCCCATTATATACAAAACCGATGACAGTTTGCGGTGGAAAAATTGTATTTGGCACAGTTTTAAAACCCTTTATTTACAAAAGTAAAAAAAAATTCAAAAATTTATCTAATTACAGTCATAAGTATATATGGTGTGGTTAACCATTAATTGCACTCTCAAGATCAAAAAGTAGCAAGTACCCCGAGGATATTTTCTTTGTTTTATTTAATAAACATAACAATTATTAATCTTTTAATTTAGACCTATTGGAGGAAATTCAGTAAGCCACAGCATAACCTGACCCGCACTGCGATGTGTTAGCGTGCCACACATACCAATTCTGACATCCGATTGTGTGATCATCTGAATCGGAATGATATAATTAACTAAAAATGTCCACTTTCCCGATACACAAAAAAATTGTCCATCAAACGTCCAACGAAAAATTGTACGATCTGAATTGAAGTGGTTACAAACATCGCATTCTAGTAGGCAGTAAGCTTAACTTAACCTTACTTCATCGGGGGCCACAGTCCGCTGGAAAATTATAGACTAAAACCCACACTTAGGGTAAGCCACCTGCATCGCATCCGTTTTGTGCGTGTGTGATTCCGTGTGCTATTTCCATATGGAATTGCCTGCGATTGCTGAAAACAAATGGTGATCACATGCGGTTCCAAACAGAAACGGATACGCAAATCGCATCGGAAATCGCGTTTCCTCAAATTTCCCTTATAAAAAAAAACTTGTGCGCAAACACAAAAAAACCCCAGCTAGTGCGGTCTACTCCCTAACCCAATATTGCATCAGTAAGTAGATTTTTAGACTCATTTAATCACGCATCTCCCCATTATACCCAAATGTCCTAATTAGTATTCCCTAAATAATCATAATACTTTTCTAAAGTCCTGACTTCAGCTAGATTACCATAATTGGTTAAATACATTTCCCAGTCTGGAACAATTACTGCTTAACCCTTTCATGTGGGTCAGCATTGCATTGCCTAGCAAAAACAAATATCCACTCAGTGGTATAACATTAGGTGATACCTAAAGCAAATGACAATCCTTTTAGATGGGAGTTCTAAGGTTAATTTTTTTTTAAAAAAAAGGTTTTTTCTTTAGATCATTGGCTTGAATAAATCATGGACCTGGATGTAAATGCAATATAATCATTTTTTTTTACAGAATAAAAGTTCTTATTAAAGTAACTAACTAAATTTGCATTTTGCCTTTATAGGATTTGTACATGTTGGGGCTATTTATAAACAACCGTATGTATAAAGGTCTCAATGTATTTCACAATGTCTGTAAAGGGGAGGTAGCAAAATTTAAAATTGCATGTCCACCCCAAACTAACATTTCACAGCTTAAGCTATCCACCGGGGGTCCCAACACCTAACGCCACCTCAAGAAGTACAATGAAAATGCTGTCAAATGCTTCTTTCGAAGTATCCTTACCTACCGGAATCAACCAAAACCTCGCTTTCTCCTCTCTGCTTTCTATGGGCTGGGTATAAATGTCCATGTCTATGGGCTGGGTATAAATGCCTATGTCTATGGCCTGGGTATAAATGTCTATGGGCTGGGTATAAATGTCTATG
>JAACNH010003716.1:0-27440 GCA_019447015.1 Hymenochirus boettgeri
GCTTTCTATCCGCTTCATACTCGCTTTCTATCCGCTTCATACGTGCTTTCTATCCGCTTCATACTCATACTCGCTTTCTATCCGCTTCATATGCGCTTTCTATCCGCTTCATACGCGCTTTCTATCCGCTTCATACTTATACACGCTTTCTATCCGCTTCATACACGCTTTCTATCCGTTTCATACGCGCTTTCTATCCGCTTCATGGGCACTTTCTATCCGCGTCATACGCGCTTTCTATTCGCTTCATACTCGCTTTCTATCCGCTTCATGCACGCTTTCTATCCGCTTCATGCGCGTTCTCTATCGCTTCATGCGCGCTTTCTATCGGCTTCATGCACGTTTTCTATCGCTTCATGCGCGCTTTCTATCCGCTTCGTACGCGCTTTCTATCCGCTTCATACGCGCTTTCTATTCGCTTCATACTCGCTTTCTATCCGCTTCATGCGCGCTTTCTATCCGCTTCATGCGCGTTTTCTATCCGCTTCATGCGTGCTTTCCATCCGCTTCATGCGCGTTTTCTATCGCTTCATGCGCGCTTTCTATCTGCTTCGTACGCGCTTTCTATCCGCTTCATACTCGCTTTGTATCCGCTTCATACGCGCTTTCTATCCGCTTCATACGCGCTTTCTA
Source organism: Hymenochirus boettgeri (assembly GCA_019447015.1). Taxonomy (NCBI): domain Eukaryota; kingdom Metazoa; phylum Chordata; class Amphibia; order Anura; family Pipidae; genus Hymenochirus; species Hymenochirus boettgeri. The sequence continues at coordinate 634 of JAACNH010003716.1, forward strand.
TCTTTTTCATGCGTGCTTTCTATCCGCTTCATGCGCGCTTCTATCCCTTCATACTCGCTTTCTATCCGCTTCATGCGCGCTTTCTATCCGCTCATACGTGCCTGTTCTTTCCGCTATCATACTCGCTTTATCTCTACGCGCTTTCTATCCGCTTCATATCGCTTTCTAATCCGCTTCATAACGCCGCTTTCTATCCGCTTCAATAACCGCGCTTTCTATCCGCTTCATACGCGCTTTCTTCCGCTTCAATACTCGCTGTCTATCCTTCATACTCATACCCTCTTTCCTATCCGCTTCATGACGCGCTTTCTATCCGCTTCATAACGCGCTTTCTATCCTCTTCATACCGTTTCATCCGCTTCATACGCCTTTCTATCCGCTTCATACTCGCACTCTATCTCGCTCATACGTTACGCGCTTTCTGCCTATCCACTTCATACTCATACACACTTTCTATCCGCTTCATACTCGCTTTCTATCCCGCTTCATACGCGCTTCTATCCGCTTCATACTTGCTTTCTATCCGCTCATACTTATCCACGCTTCATCTTGCTTTATACGCGCTTTCTCCGCTTCATACGCGTTTCTCTGTCCGCTTCATACGCCGCTTTCTAGTCCGCTTTCATGCGCGCTTTCTACTCCGCTTCATACGCCGATTTCGATCCGCTCTCATACACGCTTTCTATCCGCTTCATAGCGCTTTCTATCGTGCTTTTTTTTTCGTATGCCTTTCATCCGCTTCATACTCGCTTTGTATCCGCTTGACACGCGCTTTCTATCCGCTTCGTACGCGCTTTCTATCCGCTTCATACGCGCTTCTATCCGCCTCATACTCATACACCTTCTATCCGCTTCATACTCGCTTTCTATCCGCTTCATACGTGCTTTCTATCCGCTTCATACTCATACTCGCTTTCTATCCGCTTCATACGCGCTTTCTATCCGCTTCATACGCGCTTTCTATTCCGCTTCATACTATACACGCTTTGCTATCTGCTTCATACAGCTTTCTATACGCTTCATACGCGCTTTCTATCCGCTTTATGGGCCCGTTTCTATCACGCGTCCATACGCGCTTTCTATTCGCTTCATACTCGCTTCTCATCCGCTTCATGCACGCTTTTATCCGCTTCATGCGCGTTCTCTCAAGCGCTTTCATCGCGCTTTCATTCGCTTCATGCACGTTTTCTCATCGCTTCATGCGCGCTTTCTATCCGCTTCAGTACGCGCTTTCTATACGCTTCATACGCGTTTCTATCGCTTCATACCGCTTTATATCCGCTTCATGCCCCTTTCATCCGCTTCTGCGCTTTTTCTATCCGCTTCATGCGTGCTTTTCCATCCGACTTCATGCGCGTTTTCTATCGCTTCATGTCCGCTTTCTATCTGCTTCATACGCGCTTTCTATCCTCTTCATACTCGCTTTTATCCGCTTCGCTAGCGCTTTCTATCCGCTTCATACGCGCTTTCTATCCGCTATACGCCTTTCTATCCTCTTCATGCGCTCTTTCTATCCGCTTCATAGTGCTTCATCCACTCATACGCGCTTTCTATCTTCATGCGTGCTTTCTATCCCTTATGGCGCTTTCTATCCGCTTCTACTCGCTTTCTATCCGACTTCATGCGCGCTTCTTCCGCTTCACCGCTTTGTATCTGCTTCATACGCGCTTTCTATCCGCTTCATATGCGCTTTCTATCCGCTTCATACGCGCTTCGATCCGCTTCATACGCCTTTCTACCGCTTCATAACGCGCTTTCTACCGCTTCATACTCTTTTCTATCCGCTTCATACTCTACAACTCTTTCTATCCGTCATACGCGCTTTCTATCCGCTCATACGCGCTTTCTATCCGCTTCATAACGCGCTTTCTATCCGCTTCATACGCAGCTTTCCTACTCCGCTTCATACCGCTCTCTATCCGCTCATACGGCTTCTATCCACTTCATACTCATACCGCTTTCTCTCGCTTCATACTCGCTTTCTATCCGCTCATTACGCGCTTTCTATCCGCTTCATACGTGCTTTTCTATCCGCTCATCTTTACACGCTTCTACTCGCTTTATACGCGCTTCTATCCGCGCTTTCTCTACCGCTTTCTCTTCATTCGCTTCAGATCGTTATACGCGCTTCTATCCGCTTCATGCGCGCTTTCTATCGCGCTCATCCTATCGCGCTTTCCTATCCGATTTCATACATCGCTTTCGTCCGCTCATGCGCGCTTTCTATCCGCTTCATGGCGCGCTTTCCTATCCGCTTCATGCACAGCTTTCTATCCGCTTCATGTCAGCGCTTTCTATTCCGCTTCTATCTATCGTTTCCTATCCGCTTCATAATCATCCGCTTTCTATGCTCGTTTCATAACGCTTACTATTTCTATCCGCTTCGTCATGCGCTTTCTATCCGCTTCATACTCGCTTTATCCGCTTGCAACACGCGCTTTCTATCCGCTTCGTACCGCGCTTGTCTATCCGCTTCATACGCGCTTTCTACGCCATACTCACTTCTATCCGCTTCAGACCGCTTTCCTACCCTTCATCTTGCTTTCTATCCGCTCATACTGCTTACTCGCTTTCTATCCGCTTCATTATGCGCGCTTTTCATATCTCGCTTCATACGCGCTTTCTATCCGCTTCATACTTATCAGCTTTCTATCCGCTTCATACCGCTTTCTATCCGATTTCTACGCGCTTTCTATCCGCTCATGCACTTTTCTATCCCTTCATACGCGCTTTCTATTCGCTTCATACTCGCTTTCTATCCCGTTCATGCCGCTTCTATCCGCTTACATGACGTCTCGTTCTCTATCTCCGCTTCATGCTCGCTTTCTATCCGCTTCATGCACGTTATTCTATCGCTTCATTCGCGCTTCTATCCGCTTCTACGCGCTTTATTATCCGCTTCATACGCGCTTCTATCGCTACTGCTCATCCGCTTCATCGCGCTTTCTATCCGCTATCTTCTCTCTCAGCTCTCATCTCTTACTCGCGTTTCTATCCTCAGCGCGCTTTCTATCTGCCTTCTACCGCTTCTTATCCGCTTCATACTCGCTTTTTAATCCGACTTCATAACCGCTTTCTATCCGCTTCATACGGCTTCTTCCGCTTCACTACGCGCTTTCTATCCGCTTCATACGCGCAGTCTTTCTATCCGCTTCATACGGCTTTCTATCCACTTCATACTCGCTTTCTATCTTCTACGCTCTTTCTATCCCCTTCATCGCGCTTTCTATCCGCTTCTACTCGCTTTGCTATCCGCTTCATGCGCCTGTCTATCCGCTTCTATTCACTCGTTTGTATCTCGCTTCATACGCGCTTTCTATCCGCTTCATATCGCGCTTTCGTAGTCCTCTTCATGACAGCGCTTTTCTATCCGCTTTCATCGCGCTTACTATCCTTCGATACGCGCTTTCTATGCCCACTTCATACTCGCTTTCTATCCGCTTCATACTCATACACTCTTTGATCCGCTTCATACGCGCTTCTATCTATCCTGCTTCAATACCGCTTTCTATCCGCTTTCATACGCGCTTTCTACTATCCGCTCATAAGCTTCTTTCTATCCCGCTTTCATATCTCGCTTCATCTGTATCAGCGCGCGTTCTACTACGCGATTTCTATCCACTTGCAATACTCATACATCCGCTTTTTTCGTATCCGCTTCATATCTCGCTTTCTATCCGCTTCATACTCGCTTTCTATCCGCTTCTACTTGCGCGTTTCTATCGCTTCATACTTATCAGCTTCTATCTGCTTTATAACGCGCTTTCTATCCGCTTCATACGCAGCTTTCGTCTCCGCTTCTACGCGCTTTCGTATCGCGCTATCGCGCTTTCTATCCGCTTCATACGCGCTTTCTATCCGCTTCATACTCGCTTTCTATCCGCTTCATGCGCGCTTTCTATCCACTTCATGCGCGCTTTCATCTCGCTTACATGACACGCTTTTCTATCCGCTTCATGCGCGCTTTTCTCATCCGCTTCAATAGCGCTTTCTATCCGCTTCATACGCGCTTTCTATCCGCTCATACGCGCTTTCTATCCGCTTCGTATGCGCTTTCTATCCCTTCATCACCGCTTTTATCCGCTTCACTCGCTTTCTATCCGCTTCGTATACGCGCTTCTATCGCTTCATACCCTTTCTATCCGTCTATCATACGCTTCTATCCGCTTCATACCGCTTTCTATCCGCTTCATACGTGCTTTCTATCCGCTTCATACTCGCTTTCTATCCGCTTCTCTCATACCGCTTTCTTCCGCTTCATACGCGCTTCTAATCCGCTTCATACGCGCTTTCTATCCTTCATACGCGCTTTCTATCCGCTTCATAGCTCATACCGCTTTCTATCCGCTTCATACTCATACACCTTTCGTATCCGCTTTCATACGCGCTTTCTATCCGCTTCATACGCGGCTTCTATCCGCTTCATACGCGCTTATCACTTCATGCGCGCTTCATACGCGCTTTCTATACGCTTCATACTCGCTTCTCATTCGCGCTTCTATACTTCGCCGCTTTCTATCCACTTTCTATCACTTCCGGCTTCATACACGCTTTCTATCCGCTTCATACGCGCTTCTATCGCTTTCATATACGGCTTTCTATCCCTCCTCAATACTCTCTATACTCGCTTTCTATCCGCTTCATATCCTTTCTATCCCGCTTCATACGCGCTTCTATCCGCTTCAGACTTATACCGCTTTCTATCGCTTCAATACGTGCTTTTGTTATCTGCTCATGCGCGCTTTCTATCCGCTCATAGCGTTTCTATCGCGCTTCATCCTCGCTTTCTATCGCGTTTCATACGCGCTTTCTATCCGCTTCATGGGCGCTTTCTATCCGCTTCATACGCGCTTTCTATTCGCTTCATACTCGCTTTCTATCCGCTTCAATGCATGCGCGTTTCTATCCGCTTCTATCCGTTCGCGCTTTCTATGGCCGCTTCATACGCGCTTCTATCCGCATGACGCTTCTATACTTTGTTTCATCCCGCTTCTATGCGCGTCTATTCTTTCCGCTTCATACTCTGCTTGTACATCTTATTCATACGTCGCTTTCTATCCGCTTCATACGCGTCTTTCTATCCTGCTTCATACCACTGTTCGATACGCTTTCAGTCATCGCGCTTTCTATCCGCTTCATGCGCGCTTTCTATCCGCTTCATACTCATACACGCTTTCTATCCGCTTCATACTCGCTTTCTATCCGCTTCATACTTGCTTTCTATCCGCTTCATATACGCTTTCTATCCGCTTCATACGCGCTTTATCTATCCGCTTCATACGCGCTTTCTATCCGACTTCATACGCAGACCCGCTTCTATCCGCTTCATACTCCTTTCTATCCTTCATACTTGCTTTCTATCCACTTCATACTCATACACTCTTTCTATCCGCTTCATACGCGCTCTATCGCTTCAATACGCGCTTTCTATCCGCTTCATACGCTTTCTTCCGCTTCTATACTCGCTCTTCTTATCCCGCTTCATACGCGCTTTCTATCCACTTCATACTCATACACGCTTTCTATCCGCTTCATACCGCGCTTTCTATCCGCTTCATACGCGCTTTCTATCCGCTTCATACGCGCTTTCTATCCCTTCATACGCGCTTTCTATCCGCTTCATACTGCCTTCTATCCCCTTCATACTACATACACGCTTTCTATATCCGCTTCATACGCGCTTTCTATCCGCTTCATACTCGCTTTCTATCCGCTTCATGCCCGCTTTCTATCCGCTTCATGCGTGTTTTCTATCGTCTTCATGAGCGTTTCTATCCGCTTCATGCGCGCTTTCTATCCGCTTCATGCGCGCTTCTATCCACTTCATACTCGCTTTCTATCCACTTCATACCGCTTCTATCCACATTCATCTCGCTTTCTATCTGCCTTCATACGCGTTTCGTTTCTATACCGCTTCATCACGCTTTCTATCCTCTTCATACGTCGCTTTCTATCCCTTCGACGCGCTTTCTATCCGCTTCATCGCGCTTTCTACTCGGCATACTCGCTTTCTATCACTTCATGCGCGCTTTCTATCCCTTCATACTCGCTTTCATCCGCTTCTCTGCGCTTTCTATCCCTTCATACTCGCTTTCTATCCACTTCGTCCTCCGCTTTCTATCTTGCCTTCATACGCGCTTCTATCCGCTTCATACTCGCTTTCTATCCGCTTCAGCGCGCTTCTATCCGCTCATACTCATACACGCTTTCTATCCGCTTCATCCTTTCTAGCCGCTTCATACTTCTTTCTATCGCTTCATACGCGCTTTCTATCCGCTTCATACGCTGCTTTCTATCCGAGTTCTTCATACGTCGCTTTCTCATCCACTTCATACTCCATACCGCTTTCTTATCCGCTTCATACTCGCTTTCTATCCGCTTCATACTGCTTTCTATCCCTTCATACGTCTACACGCTTTCTCTCCTACTTTCTATCACGCGGCTTTCTATCCGCTTCATACGCGCTTCTTATCCGCTTCCTACCGCTCTTCCTTATCCGCGCTTCATACGCGGCTTTCTATCCGCTTCTAACGCGCTTTCTATCCCTTTCATACGCTCACGCTTTTGCTATCGCTTCATACGCGCTTTCTATCCGCTTCATACGCGCCTCTTTCTATCCGCTTCATCCGCGCTTCTATCCGCTTCATACGCGCTTTCTAATCCGCTTCATACGCGCTTTCTATCCGACTTCATACTCTACACTCTTTCTATCCGCTCATACGCGCTTTCTATCCGCTTCACTACTACGCTTTCTATCCGCTTCATGCCGCGCTTTCTATCCGCTTCATGCGTGTTTTCTATCGCTTCATGAGCGTTTTCTATCCGCTCATCCGCTTTATGCCGCTTTCATCTCGCTTTCTATCCGACTTCATAACTCGCTTTCTATCCACTTCATTAACTCCTGCTTCATCGCTTTATCCACTCGTACTCGCTTTCTATCTGCTTCATACGCGCTTTCTATCCGCTTCATACACGCTTTCTTATCCGCTTTCTATTCCACGCGCTTTCTATCCACTTCAACTCGCTTTCTATCCGCTTCTAGCGCGCTATCCTATCCGCTTCATACTCCGCTTTCTATCGCTTCATGCGCGCTTTCTATCCCCTTCATACCGCTTTCTATCCGCTTCTCAGCTTTCTATCCCTTCATCCGCTTTCTATCCACATTCATACTCGCCTTTCTATCCTTCATACGCTTTCTACCGCTTCATACTCGCTTTCTATCCGCTTCATGCCGCTTTCTATCCGCTTCATCTCGCTTTCTATCCTTTCATGAGCGCTTTCTATCCTCATATCCGCTTTCTATCCGCTTCATGCGCGCTTTCTATACCCACTTCATACTCGCTTCTTCCGTATCCACTTCATCACTCGCTTCTTCTATCTGCTATCACTATCACGCTTTCTATCGCTTCATACTCGCTTTCTATCCACTTCATACTCGCTTCTATCCGCTTCATGACGCGCTTTCTATCTTATGCTTCATACTTCGCTTTCTATCCGCTTCATCTCTATTCTATCTCGCTTCATACCGCTTTCTATCCGCTTCATCGCGCTTTCTATCACCTTCATACTCGCTTTCTATCTGCTTCATACGCGCTTTCTATCCGCCTTCATCCGCTTTCTATCCACTTCATACTCGCTTTCTATCGCTTCAACGCGCTTTCTATCCACTTCATCTCGCTTTTCATCGCTTCATACTCGCTTTCTATCCACTCATCCGCTTCTTCATGACGCTTTCTATCTCTCATACTCGCTTTCTATCAGCTTCATGCGTGCTTTCTATCCCTTCATACTCTCATTTTCTATCCGCTTCATGCGCGCTTTCTACCGCTTCATACGTCGCTTTCTATCCGCTTCACAGGCGCTTTCTATCCCGCTTCATACTCGCTTTCCTATCGCTTCATAGCGCGCTTTCTATACCGCTTTCTTATACATCGCTTTCTATCCAGCTTCATGCGCGCTTTCTATCCCTTCATACCGCTTTCTATCCCTCATGCGCGCTTTCTATCCGCTTCATACTCGCTTTCTATCAGCTTCATGCACGCGTTCTATCCACTTCATACCTCGCTTTCTATCCACTTCATACTCGCTTTCTATCCGCTTCATACGCGCTTTCTATCCGCTTCATACGCGCTTTCTATCCACTTCATACGCGCTTTCTATCCACTTCATACTCGCTTTCTATCCACTTCATACTCGCTTTCATACCAACTTCATACTCGCTTTCTATCCACTTCATACTCGCTTTCTATCCACTTCATACTCGTCTTTCTATCCACTTCATACTCGCTTTCTATCCGCTTCATACTCGCTTTCTATCCACTTCATACTCGCTTTTCATATCTGCTTTCTATCAACGTCATTACGCGCTTGCTAATCCACTTCATACTCGCTTTCCTAATCATGCGTTTCAATCCGCTTTTCTATCCGCTTCAATACGCTCTTTCTATCCGCTTCATACGCCTTTCTATCCACTTCATACTCGCTTTCTATCCGCTTCATGACGCGCTTTCTATCCGTTCATACCGCTTTCTATCAGCTTCATGCGCGCTTTCTATCCACTCAACTCGCTTTCTATCCGCTTCATGCGGCTTTTCTATCCCGTTCCATCTCGCTTTCTATCCACTTCATACTCGCTTTCTATCTGCTCATACGCGCTTTCTACCCGCTTCATACTCGCTTTCCTATCTCGCTTCATGCCGCTTCTATCCGCTTCATCTCATAACCGCTTTCTATCCGTCATATCGCTTTCCTATCCGCTTCATCTGCGTTCTATCCGCTTCATACGCGCTTTCTACCGCTTCATACGCGTTTCTATCCGCATTCATACGCGCTTTCTATCCACTCATACTCTCGCTTCTATCCGCTTCATACTCGCTTTCCTATCCGCTTCATACTGCTTTCGATCCACTTCATACTCAACCGCTTTCTATCCGCTTCATACGCGCTTGTCTATCCGCTTCATAACGCTCTTCCAATCCGCTTCATGACGCGCTTTCTATCCCTTCATACGCCTTTCTATCCGCTTCATACCGCGTTTCTATCCACTCATACTCACAGCTTTCTATCCGCTCATCGCGCTTTTCTTCCGTTCTAACGCGCTTTCTATCCGCTTCATCGCGCTGATCTATCCCTTCATACGCGCTTTCTATCCGCTTAAACGCGCTTTCTATCCACTTCATACTCGATCCACATACGCTTTCTATCCGCTTCATACGCGCTTTTCATATCCGACTTCATACTCGCTTTCTACCAGCTTCATGCCCCCTTTCTATCCGCTTCATCGTGTTTTCTATCGCTTCATACGTTTTCTATCCCTTCATCGCTGCTTTCTATCCGCTTCATGCGCGCTTTCTATCCACTTCATACTCGCTTTCTATCCACTTCATACTCGCTTTCTATCCACTTCATACTCGCTTTCTATCTGCTATCATACGCTGCTTTCTATCCGCTTCATACACTCTTGCTATCCGCTTCATACGCGCTTTCTATCCACTTCATACTCGCTTTCTATCCGCTTCATGCGCGCTTTCTATCGCTTCATACTCGCTTTCTATCAGCTTCATGCGCGCTTTCTATCCACTTCATACTCGCTTTCTATCCGCTTCATGCGCGCTTTCTATCCACTTCATACTCGCTTTCTCTCCACTTCATACTCGCTTTCTATCTGCTTCATACGCGCTTTCTATCCGCTTCATACTCGCTTTCTATCCGCTTCATGCGCGCTTTCTATCCGCTTCATACTCGCTTTCGCATCACGCTTCAAATCATTGCGCTTCTATCGCCTTCATACTCGACTTTCTATCCGCTTCATCTCGCTTTCTATCCACTTTCATACTCAAACGCTTTCTATCCCTTCATACTCGCTTTCTATCTGCTTCATAACACGCTTCTTATCCGCTTATACGCGCTTTCTCTATCCGACTTCATACGCGCACTTGCTATCCGCTTCATGCGCGCTTTCTATCGCATTCATACTCTCTTTCTATCCGCTTCATACTCCTTTCTATCGCTTCATACGCGCTTTCTATCCGCTTCATGCGGCGCTTTCTATCCACGTTTTCATACTCCGCTTCTATCGTGCTTTCATACGCTGCTTTTCTATCCGCTTCATGCGTCGCTTTCTATCCACTTCATACCACTCGCTTTCTATCATCTTCATACCGCTTTCTATCCACTTCAATACTCGCTTTTCTTAACTGCTTCATACGCGCTTCTATCCGCTTCATACACTTTCATACCTGCTTTCTATCCGCTTCATGCGCGCTTTCTATCCGCCTTCATACTCGCTTTCTATCCATTCATGCGCGCTTTCTATCCCTTCACAATATCTCTAGCTCGCTTTCTATCCACTCATACTCATGCATCGCTTTCTATCCGCTTCATACTCGCTTTCTATCCGCGCTTCATGCGCTCTTTCTATCCGCTCATACTCGCTTTTCTATCCGCTTTCATGCGCGCTTTCTATCCGCTTCATCTCGTCTTTCTATCAGCTTCATCGCGCTTTCTATCCACTCATACTCGCTTCTATCCCTCTTCATGCGCGCTTTCTATCCGCTTCATCTCGCTTCTATCTGCTTCATCGCGCTTTCTATCCACATTCTACCGCTTTCTATCCACTTCATACTCGCTTTCTATCCATCTTCATACCGCTTTCTATCTCGCCTTTCAACGTCGCTTCATACCGCTTCTACCGCTTCATACCCTTTCATATCCAGCTTCATACGCGCTTTCTTCCGCTTCATTCGCCTTCATCCACTTCATACTCGCTTTCTATCCCTTCATGCGCTTCTTTCATAACCGCGTTCTGATCCGCTTCATACACGCTTTCTCATCCGTTCATCGCGCTTTTCATCCGCTTTCTAGCGCTTTCTATCCGCTTCATCACTCGCTTTCTATCCGCTTCATACGCGCTTTCTACCACTTCACTCGCTTTCTATCGTTCATGCGCGCTTTCTATCCTCATACTCGCTTTCTTACGCTTCATCGCGCTTTCTATCACTTCATACTCGTTTCTATCCGCTTCATGCGCGCATTATCCGCATCCAGCTTCTATGCCGCCTTCATCCGCCGCTTCTCTCATCCGCTTTCTCCGCGCTTTCTATCCGCTCATGCTGTTTCTATCGCTTCATGCGCGTTTTCTATCCGCTTCATAACTGGCTTTCTATCCCTCATACTCGCTTTCGTATCCACTTCATCCTCCTTTCATCCCGCTTCATCGCCTTTCTTATCCGCTTTCCAGACTTCATACGCGCTTTCTATCCGCTTCATACGCGCTTTCTATCCGCTTCATACGCGCTTTCTATCCGCTTCATACGCGCTTTCTATCCACTTCATACTCATACACGCTTTCTATCCGCTTCATACGCGCTTTCTATCCGCTTCATACGCCTTCTATCCGCTTCATACCGCGTTCTTCCGCTTCTATCCGCTTCTCGCTTCTATCCGCTTCATACGCGCTTTCTATCCACTTCATACTCATACACGCTTTCTATCCGCTTCATACGCGCTTTCTATCGCTTCATACTCGCTTTCTATCCGCTTCATGCCCGCTTCTATCCGCTTCATGCGTGTTTTCTATCGCTTCATGAGCGTTTTCTATCCGCTTCATGCGCGCTTTCTATCCGCTTCATGCGCGCTTTCTATCCACTTCATACTCCTTTCTATCACTCATACCGCTTTCTATCCACTTCATACTCGCTTTCTACTGCTCATCCGCTTTTTCTATTCCGCTCATACACCGTTCTATCCGCTCAACGCGCTATCCTCTATCGCGTTCTATCGCTTTCATGCGCCTTTCTATCCCGTCATACGCGCTTTCTATCACTTCATGCGCGCTTTCTATCCCTTCATACTCGCTTTCTATCCGCTTCATGCGCGCTTTCTAACTAATCCACGCTTTCATATCGCTTTCTATCCACTTCATACTCGCTCTTCTGCTTCATCACGCGCTTTCTATCCTCTTCATACGTCGCTTTCTATCCGCTTCATGCGCGCTTTCTATCCGCTTCATACTCGCTTCTATCAGCTTCATCACGCTTTCTATCCACTTCATCTCGGCTTTCTATCCGCTTCATGCGCGCTTTCTAGCCATTCATACCGCTTCTATCCACTTCATACTCCTTTCTATTGCTTCATCCACGCGCTTTCTATCCGCTTCAACGCCTTTTATCTCCTTCATTCCGCTTTCTATCCGCTTCATCGCGCTTTCTATCTGCGTTCATACTCGCTTTCTATCCGCGTGTTCATCATCGCTTCATGGCCTTTCTATCCCTGCTTCATACGCGCTTTCTATCCGCTTATGCGCGCTTTCTTATCCACTTCATCTCGCTTTTCTATCTGCTTCACTACGCCTTTCTTATCCTCTTCATGCGCGCTTTCTATCCACTTCATACTCGCTTTCTATCCGTCGCTTTCTATACGCGCTTTCTATCCACTTCATACTCGCTTTCTATCTGCTCACTACCCTTTCTATCCACTTCATACTCGCTTTCTATCCGCTTCATGCGCGCTTTCTATCCGCTTCATACTCGCTTTCTATCAGCTTCATGCACGCTTTCTATCCACTTCATACTCGCTTTCTATCCCTCATGCGCGCTTTCTATCCGCTTCATACTCGCGTTCTAATCCGCTTCATGCGCCTTTCTATCCGCTTCATACTCGCTTTCTATCCGCTTCATAATGCGCCTTTCTATCCGCTCATACTCGCTTTCTATCACTTCATGCGCTCTTCTATCACTTCATACCGCTTTTCTATCACGCTTCATGCTTGCTCTGTTTCTATCCTCTCATACTCGCTTTCTATCAGCTTCATGCCGCTTTCTATCCACTTCATACCGCTTTCTTCCACTTATATCGCTTTCTATCCTCATACCGCTTTCTATCCGCTTCATACGCCTTTCTATCCGCTTCATACACGCTTTCTATCCACTTCATACTCGCTTTACTATCCAGCTTCATACTCGCTTTCTATCCACTTCATACTCGCTTTCTATCCACTTCATACTCGCTTTGCTATACCACTTCATTACTCGCTTTCTATCCGACTTCATACGCGCTTTCTATCCATCTCATACCGCTTTCTATCCACTTCATACTCGCTTTCTATCCGTTCATACTCGCTTTCTATCCCTTCATACTCGCTTTCTATCCACTTCATACTCTCTATTTCTATCGCTTCATAATACGCGCTTTCTATCCGCTTCATACACGCTTCCTATCGCGCTTTCAATCGCGCTTTTCTATCCACGTCATACTCGCTGTCTATCGCGCTTTCCTGGCGCGCTTTCTATCCGACTTCATACTCGCTGTCTATCAGCTTCATGCGCGCTTTCTATCCACTTCATACTCGCTTCTATCCGCTTCATGCGCGCTTTCTATCCACTTCATACTCGCTTTCTATCCACTTCATACTCGCTTTCTATTCTGCGTCATACGCGTCTTTCTATCGCTTTCATACTCCGCTTTCTATCCGCGACTCATGCGCGCTTTCTATCCGCTTCATACTCATACGCGTTCTATCCGCTTCATACCTCGCTTCTATCCTCAACGTGCTTTCTAATCGCTTCATCGCGCTTTCTATCCGCTTCATACGCGCTTTCTATCCGCTTCATACGCGCTTTCTATCCACTTCATACTCATACACGCTTTCTATCCGCTTCATACTCCGCTTTCTATCCGCTTCTACTTGCTGCTATCATTCATACTCATACCGCTTCTATCGCTTCATACGCGCTTTCTATCCGCTTCATACGCGCTTTCCTATCCGCTTCATACTCGCTTTCTATCCGTTTCATGGCGCTTTCGTATCCGCTTCACTCATCCGGCTTTCTATCCACGCAATCATACTCGCTCTATCCGCTTCATAGTTTCTATCCGCTTCATTACGCGCTTTCTATCCGCTATACGCGCTTCTATCGCGCTTACATACGCATCTTCTATCCAGCTTAATACCCATTATCCCACGATTCACTATAAGCTTCATTACTCCGCTTTCATCCGCGTTCATCGCTTCATACTGCTTTCTATCCAGCTTCAATATGCCCGCTTTCTATCCGCTTCATGCGTTTTTTTATCCGCTTAATGACGCGTTTTCATCCGCTTCATTCGCGCTTTCTATCCGCTTCATCGCAGCTTTCTACCAGTTCATACCGCTTTCTATCCACTTCATAATCATTCTCTCTTCATATCGCTTTCTATCGCCTTCATACGCGCTTTCTATCGCTCTCATACCGCTTTTACCTTCATACCGCTTTCATCGCTTCGCCTACGCCGCTTTCTATCCACTTCCACTACTCATCGCTTCTATCCGCTTGCATCGCGCTTTCTATCCGCTTCATACTCGCTTTCTATCTATGCGCTTCATCCGCTCAGCTGTTTTTCTATGCTCATACGTTTCATCCGTTCAGCGTCGCTTTCTATTCCACGCTTCATGCGCGCTTTATCTCATACCGCTATTCTACTCTACTCGATTATCCATTCATACTCGCTTTCTACTGACTCAGGTTCGATCGATACCGCTTCTATCCTTCATACCGCTTTCATATACTCGTTTCTATCCGCTTCATGCGCGCTTTTATACCGCTTCATACTCGCTTTCTATCAGCTTCATGCGCCTCTCGCTTTCTATGATTACGCCTTTACCTTCTCCTCATCCACTCTCGCTTTCTATCGCTACGACTTCATCGCTCATACCGCTTTCGATCATGCCGTTTCTATCATACGCTTAACACTTTCATCGAGTGCTTCACCGCTTTCTCCGCTCATGCCACTATCAATTACTTTATCCATTATGCGCTTTTATCTGTCTTCATCACGCTTTCTACGCTTCATACGCGCTTTCTATCCACTTCATACTGCGCTTCTAATCGCTCATGCGGCTTTCAATTGACTTCATACTCGCTTTCTATCCGCTTCAACTCCGCGCTTTCTATCTGTCTTATACCGCTTCTATCTGACTCATGCGCGCTTGTCTATCCACTTCATACTCGCTTTCTATCTGCTTCATACGCGCTTTCTATCCGCTTCATGCGCGCTTTCTATCCACTTCATACTCGCTTTCTATCTGCTTCATACGCGCTTTCTATCCACTTCATACTCGCTTTCTATCTGCTTCATACCGCTTTCTATCCCACTTCATACTCGCTTTCTATCCGCTTCATGCGCGCTTTCTATCCGCTCATACGTCGCTTTATATTCAGCTTCAGGCGCGCTTTCTATCACTTCATCCTCGCTTTCTATCCGCTTCATGGCGCGCTTCTATCCGCTTCCTACTCGCTTTCTATCCGCTTCATGCGCGCTTTCTATCCGCTTCATACTCGCTTTCTATCCGCTTCATGCGCGCTTTCTATCCGCTTCATACTCGCTTTCTATCAGGCTTCATGCGCGCTTTCTATCCACTTCATACTCGCTTTCTATCCGCTTCATGCGCGCTTTCTATCCGCTTCATACTCGCTTTCATCAGCTTCACTGCGCGCTTTCTATCCGCTTCATACACGCTTTCTATCCACTTCATACTCGCTTTCTATCCACTTCATACTCGCTTTTACCGTTCATACACGCTTTCATATCCGCTTCATCCGCTCTTTCTATCCACTTCATACTCGCTTTCTATCCGCTTCATGCGCGCTTTTCTCTCCATCTTTCATACGTCGCTTTCTATCCGCTTCATATGCGCCTTTCTATCCGTTCATACACGCTTTCTATCCGCTTCATACACGCTTTCTATCCGCTTCATACGCGCTTTCTATCCGCTTCATACGCGCTCTTTCTATCCGCTTCATAACACGCTTTCTATCCGCTTCATACGCGCTTTCTATCCACTTCATACTCGCTTTCTATCCGCTTCATGCGCGCTTTCTATCCGCTTCATACTCGCTTCTATCGCTTCATACGCGCTTTCTATCCACTTCATCCTCGTTTTCTATCCGCTTCATGCGCGCTTTCTATCCGCTTCATACGCGCTTTCTATCCGCTTCATGCGCGCTTTCTATCCGCTTCATGCGTGTTTTCTATCGCTTCATGCGCGCTTTCTATCCGCTTCATACTGGCTTTCTATCCGCTTCATACGCGCTTTCTATCCACTTCATACTCGCTTCTATCCGCTTCATGCGCACTTTCTATCCGCTTCATACTCGCTTTCTATCGCTTCATACCGCACCGTTCTATCCGCTCATACGCGCTTTCTATCCACTTCATACTCATACACGCTTTCTATCCGCTTCATACGCGCTTTCTATCCGCTTCATACTCGCTTTCTATCCTTCATGCCCGCTTTCTTATCCGTTTCATGCGTGTTTTCTACGCTTCATGACGTTCTATCCGCTTCATGCGGCGCTTTCTATCCGCTTCATGGCGCTTTCTAATCCACTTCATACTCGCGTTCTATCCATGTTCATACTCGCTTTCTATCCTTCTATCGCTTCTATCTGCTTCATAGCGCTTTCATCCGCTTCATTAACGTTCTATCGCTTATACGCCTTTCTATCACTTCATACTCGCTTTCTATCCGCTTCATGCGCGCTTTCTATCCGCTTCATACTCGCTTTCTATCAGCTTCATGCGCGCTTTCTATCCCTTCATACTAGCTTTCTATCCGCTTCATGCGCGCTTTCTATCCGCTTCATACTCGCTTTCTATCCACTTCATACTCGCTTTCTATCTGCTTCATACGCGCTTTTCTATCCGCTTCATCTCCGCTTTCATCCTTCATGCGCGCTTTCTATCCGCTTCATACTCGCTTCTATCAGCTTCATGCGGCGCTTTCTATCCACTTCATACTCGCTTTCTATCCGCTTCATGCGCGCTTTCTATCCACTTCAACTCGCTTTCTATCCTCTTCATACTCGCTTTCTATCATTCTTCATACACGCTTTCTATCCGCTTCCATACGCGTCTTTCTATCCACTTCATACTCGCTTTCTATCCGCTTCATGCGCGCTTTCTATCTGCTTCATACTCGCTTTCTATCCGCTTCATACCCGCTTTCTATCTGCTTCATACGCGCTTTCTATCCGCTTCATCGCGCTTTCTATCCACTTCATACTCGCTTTCTATCTGCTTCATACGCGCTTTCTATCCGCTTCATGACGCGCTTTCTATCCACTTCATACTCGCTTTCTATCTGCTTCATACGCGCTTTCTATCCACTTCTATCGCTTTCTATCTGCTTCATACGCGCTTTCTATCCACTTCATACTCGCTTTCTATCCGCTTCATGCGCGCTTTCTATCCGCTTCATACCGCTTTCTATCAGCTTCATGCGGCGCTTTCTATCCACTTCATACTCGCTTTCTATCCGCTTAGCGCGCTTCTATCCGCTTCATACCGCTTTGCTTATCCGCTTCTGCGCGCTTTCTATCCGCTTCATCTCGCTTTCTATCCCGCTTCCATGCGCGCTTTCTTATCCGCTTCATACTCGCCTTTCTATCAGCTTCAGCGCGCTTTCTATCCACTTCATACTCGCTTTCTATCCGCTTCATGCGTTCTATCCTCTTCATACTCGCTTCTATCGCTTCTCGCGCTTTCTATCCACTTCATACACGCTTTCTATCCACTTCATACTCGCTTTCTAATCCACTTCAATACTCGCTTTCTATCCGCTTCATACACGCTTTCTTCCGCTTCATACGCGCTTTCTATCCACTTCATACTCGCTTTCTATCCGCTTCATGCGCGCTTTCTATCCCTTCATACTCGCTTTCTATCCGCTTCATAGCGCTTTCTATCCGCTTCATACACGCTTTCTATCCGCTTCATACACGCGTTCTATCCGCTTCATCGCCTTTCCTATCCGCTTCATACGCCGCTTAATCCCTCTAACACGCTTTCTATCCGCTTCATTACGCGCATTTCTATCCACGTCAATACTCGCTTTCGTATCCGCTTCATGCGCGCTTTCTATCCGCTTCATACTAGCTTTCTAGCGTCTTCATACGCGTTCGATCCACTTCTACCGTCGGTTTCTATCCGCTTCATGCGCGATTTCTATCCGCTCTCATACGCGCTTTCTATCGCTTATGCGCGCTTCTATCAGATCATGCGTGTTTTTCTATCGCTTCATGCGGTTTCTTATCCGCTTCATACTGGCTTTCTATCCGCTTATACGCACTTTCTATCCACTTCATACTCGCTTTCTATCCGCTTCATGCGCACTTTTCGATCACGCTTCATACTCGCTTTCTTCGCGTTCATGCTCGCCTTTCATCCGCTTAATCCCCCCTTTTCCCCCTTCGCCCTTCATAAGCGATGTTTTTCTATCGTCTTCATGCGCGTTTTTCTATCCGCTTCATCGCGGACGCTTTGTCGTTTATCCATTATGCGCGCTTTCCTATCCGCTTCATACCGCGCTTCTATCCGCTTCATACTCGAGTCTTTCTTCATGACTTCGACGCTTCATCGCGCTTTCTATCCGCTTCGACTGCGCGTCATCCCTTCTATCGCTTTTATCGCTTATGCCGCTTTCATCGGTAAGCGGCTTTTGATCCGCTTCATACTCGCTTTCTATCCGCTTCATGCGCGCTTTCTATCCGCTTCATACGCGCTTTCTATCCGCTTCATACGCGCTTTCTATCCGCTTAAACTTGTACATAGCTGTCTGTATTCCTACCCACAATGCCATCCTGTATAACATTCTAACTACATTACCCAGTGATCTCTGTAATACCTACCCGGGCACTAAAGGAGTTAAAGTTGTACATAGCTGTCTGTATTCCTACCCACAATGCCATCATGTATAACATTCTAACTACATTACCCAGTGATCTCCCATTCTTCAATAAAATGATCAGGAGAGAAGGTAAGGTAATCTGACATGTGCATAGAATACAGAGTCCGACGGGACCTGTCAGACTATGTGCCGGGGGAGCGAGCGATCGGGTACCTTACCTTCTCTTCTGGATCCTGCAGGTTTAATTGAAGATCGGAAGGTAAGACACAGCTCCTTTACCTCCCGTTCTTCAATAAAACTGAATTCCCAAAATTTGTTAATACAAGTGGAGATTCCTTTTAATTTCCCTAGTTGAAGGAAATGGAAGATTATTTCATCCTCTGGAAAACAATACAATTGTTAAAAGGATATTATGTGTCTCGTGTGGTCAGTGTGTTATGGTAGAGAGGAATGTACATGCGGTCACATGTCACCTTAGTACAGGGAATACAGAGCAGGACCATTGGCTGCATAGTTCACATTCAGTAACATTGACATCAGCCACGAGACTTGAGTTGACGACTATTTCTATGAACTGGAAACGCAGCCAGTGGAAACCTTTGTTCAAGGAGCAGTTCTCAGTTTGTGTACAGGGAGCAATGGTTTCCACTGGACACGATCCCCACGTGTACAGACTTAATTAATTTGGCTTGAAAAATGCTAATTATTTTAATTATTTCTTCTCCTTGTAATTGGGTAGAAAGACATATTAGAGAAGTGTACTTTCTTCTAGCTTAAGAATACCTGAATACTTTTCCGAATTATCAGCAAGTTTTCCACCCATTCAATTGATCCAATCAATAGGCAGGTAATCAGCCCTGATTAGGACTGCTCACAGGTGAATCCAATCAATAGGCAGGTAATCAGCACTGATTAGGTCTGCTCACAGGTGAATCCAATCAATAGACAAGTAATCACAGATAAGGTCTGCTCACAGGTGAATCCAATCAATAGGTAATCAGCACTGATTAGTTCTGCTCACAGGTGAATGTAATCAATAGACAGGTAATCAGCACTGATTAGGTCTGCTCACAGGTGAATCCAATCAATAGACAAGTAATCACTGATTAGGTCTGCTCACAGGTGAATCCAATCAATAGGTAAGGTAATCGGCACTGATTAGGTCTGCTCTCAGGTGAATCCAATCAATAGACAGGTAATCAGCACTGATTAGGTCTGCTCACAGGTGAATGTAATCAATAGACAGGTAATCAGCACTGATTAGGTCTGCTCACAGGTGAATCCAATCAATAGGTAATCAGCACTGATTAGGTCTGCTCACAGGTGAATGTAATCAATAGACAGGTAATCAGCGCTGATTAGGACTGCTCACAGGTGAATCCAATCAATAGACAGGTAATCAGCGCTGATTAGGTCTGCTCACAGGTGAATCCAATCAATAGACAGGTAATCAGCACTGATTAGGTCTGCTCACAGGTGAATCCAATCAATAGACAGGTAATCAGCACTGATTAGGACTGCTCACAGGTGAATCCAATCAATAGACAGGTAATCAGCACTGATTAGGACTGCTCACAGGTGAATCCAATCAATAGACAGGTAATCAGTACTGATTAGGACTGCTCACAGGTGAATCCAATCAATAGACAGGTAATCAGCACTGATTGGGTCTTCTCACAGGTGAATCCAATCAATAGACAGGTAATCACTGATTGGGTCTTCTCACAGGTGAATCCAATCAATAGACAGGTAATCGGCAATGATTGGGTCTTCTCACAGGTGAATCCAATCAATAGACAGGTAATCAGCAATGATTAGAACTGCTCACAGGTGAATCCAATCAATAGACAGGTAATCAGCGCTCTTTAGGTCTGTTCACAGGTGAATCCAATCAATAGGCAGGTAATCAGCACTGATTAGGACTGCTCACAGGTAATTCCAATCAATAGACAGGTAATCAGTCCGTATATTAACTGATAATTTGGAAAAACTTGGATGGATTCCTTATCTAGGTAATAGCGCGCTTCTCCTATGTGTCCCACACGTGTGTACAGAATGTCCTTAGATCAAGTGCAGGAGGAGATACAGTCCAAAAAATCTGAAGAATAAAAGAGAAGAAGAAATAGAAAGAACAGTAATTGGGCTTTTTCCAGCCATATGAATAAACATAATTATTATAAAACAATAATAAAATTGGTCTTTACATTTTTTTCACAACTTTTTTTATCATAATTTTTTTTTGCGAAATTTCGGTAGTAAAACATACATTGCATTATGTTTGTTTATTACTCATCATTTAACATTTATCTATATTATAATTTCCCAATACATCGTAGAAAAAATTGTTAAATAAGATAAAACAGTGATTTTTACATTATCACAAATATACAAAATCCCAATAGAAATGTTATAGGGTTATAAATCTTGACATGACATGTTGTAGGAAAGATTGTTCACGGGCCCTGGATCTACAAAGAGAAGCTCACAGTCCGAAACATAAACCTTAACTTCCCCTTTATCTGATTCTGCAAGAGACAACAAGGCCCATGATGACATCACAAGCTATCAGCCCCGTAGAATGAGTCTCAAGGAGAATTCCAGGACTTAGTGTTCCATTACGAACAATAAAACACATAATGTTATGTAAATTAGGATATTAACGATTAGAAACAATGTATCATTTGTTTAATGATTTATAACAATTAATAATCCATTGGATGTCAACCCAAGGAGCCCCACAGACTGAATGTGTCTATTCTGTCCTGTACAATGTGGACTCAGCATTGAAGTGTTTGCAGAATTTCCCAGAATTAAATAGGTAATTACGTTTACCAATAAAACCAAACTCTCCTCCTCACCCAGAACCAATCAGCAGCCTTATAACGACTTCCAAATACTGCCCACTCCGATGACTAATTAATCTCTCTACTCTTAGCCAATTCCAAATTTGTATGCATCACCATGACACAATAAGGCCCAATCAGATGCTCCTTGGTGGCACCAGTATAACCCTATCACCCCTGCTTGCCTCATACCATCAGTCTTCTAGATCATTGAGTTACTAAGTTAGTGAATGAACAAACCCTTTACAGAGATTATAAGAAACACTGTGAGCCATTTATAGACAGGACTTAATTTTTATTCTACCCCCAAACTACCCTCAAATTGTTCTGGCTTGTTGGCCCAGAAAATGCTGATTGAAATGATGTATCATTGGACTTTATATGCAGGTCCTAACTAAAGATATAACTGAAAATTGATATACAGAAATCCCTCAAATCCCTCAATCCCTCAAGTTACTTTCAATGTGTCTGTGTCTGATAGGAGAATCCTCTGTCTCTTCCTGTGTAAATCAAACTGAGCATGTCTGAGATCACAGATCTAGGGGAGGGGCGGCAACTGCAGACATTTTTGTACTGAAAGATTTTATTGTATTTCTACTTTGGTTAGGAATTGTATGGAAATAATACATCATTTTAATTAGTAGTTTCTGTCCAATAAGTCAGGGGGGGAATGTGTTTTATGGCTAAAAAGTCTAACATCAGCCTCCTAGTTCTGACTGCAGTAGTGCTCCAATCCCTGCAATAATCTGGATGCTGTTTACGTTGCTGGAGATAACTGTATATAATATCCTGTATGTAATATAATATACTGTTATAATAGCATCTGAAGTATAGTAACAACCAAATGTAATTTATGTATTGTGACATTTACTGATAAAAATGTGACTAGTCGGTCATTTTAAGTTGCGATGGGAACATCCTGGGTTGTTAGAGGGTCTGATGGACAGGTGCCTAGTCTTACATTGGCAGGAATTCTACAAAGCTTTTATCTAAGGGAACATGTTCTAGATTATGTTTCAAGGACTGACATTATAAGTAGTAACCAGCATGGATTTAGGAGGAATAGATCTTGTCAAACTAACTTGCTTGGTTTTTATGAGGAAGTGAGTAGAAATTTAGACTCTGGTATAGCAGTAGATGTAGTTTACTTGGATTTTACAAAGGCTTTTGATACAGTCCCCCATAGGCGACTAATGTATAAGCTAAGGTCTGTTGGGCTGGGGAGTCACATTTGTACATGGATAGAAAATTGGTTAATGAATAGGATGCAGAGAGTAGTTGTTAATGGGGCTTCATCATTATGGACTAAAGTGCTAAAGGGGGGCCACAGGGTTCTGTGTTGGGGCCACTTCTATTTACTCTATTTATTAATGATTTGGAAGTGGGTATTGTCAGCAAGGTTTCTGTGTTTGCGGACGACACAAAACTTTGTCGACCATTAAAAACTTCAGAGGATGTGCAATCGTTGCAGGGGGAACTATATAGATCTTGTATAAAGAGAGGTATGGATTCAAGGGAGGAAAATGTTATTCTCCCTCTTTACAAAGCATTGGTAAGGCCTCATTTGGAATATGCAGTGCAATTTTGGAATCCTGTGTACAAAAAGGACATATTTGAAATGGAAAGGGTTCAGAGAAGGGCAACTAAATTAATAAGGGGATTGGGGGAGCTTGAATATGAAGAGAAACTGGAAAAGTTACAATTATGTACGCTGGAGAAAAGGCGCTTGCGTGGGGATATGATTACTGTGTATAAATACATTAACGGGCCATACAATAAACTATCTGGGGCATTGTTCACCAATAGAACATGTCAGAGGACACGTGGACATCCCTTAAGACTTGAAGAAAAAAGGTTTAGGGTTCAAGCTCGGAAAGGGTTTTTCACTGTGAGAACTGTAAAGCTATGGAACTGTCTTCCAGTGGACGTTGTTATGGCAGGTTCATTGGTCAGTTTAATAAAAAGCTGGATGAGTTTCTGCAAACAAGGAATGTTACAAGTTACTGGGATTGATACATAAAGTAGAGTTGGGAAAGGGTTTGTCACTGTGAGAACGGTAAAGCTATGGAACTGTCTTCCAGTGGACGTTGTTATGGCAGGTTCATTGGTCAGTTTAATAAAAAGCTGGATGAGTTTCTACAAACAAGGAATGTTACAAGTTACTGGTATTGATACATTAAGTAGAGTTGATCCAGGGAAATTTCTGAATTTTTTCCCCCTTCATAAATTTGGTGGTTTTTTTGCCTTCCTCTGGATCAACAGTTAGGCAGGAAATGAGGATATTGCTAGATGGGTTGGGTTGGATGGACGTATGTCTTTATTCAACCTCAAATACTATAAACTATACTATAACATACTATACCTTCTGAAATCTTCCCTTTGTCAGCAGCTTGACATGATCCAGAAAGGCAGTTGAAAGCCCCTGAAGATATGACTGTACCTACAGCTTTTATGGTACTCTGACAGTTCTAGTTTAACCACATCCGGAGGGCATCCCTCCAGCTGACCCTTCCTATGATAGCGGATTGGACATGTGTCTCATTAAAAAGACTTAACAAAGTTCATAAGTTCAAAGGGAGAAGCATTCTGGAACTGAAGACCTTTAGGGCAAAGTGTGATCAGTTTGATTGGACGGAGAGATGGACAAGTTAATGGACTGACTGATAGGTGGAAGAACCTTAAGATCAGCAAAGAAAATGCTTTGGCCCCTTAGTTGTACAGGATGGAGGAACAGATTGATGGACTAAATGACAGGTGACCCTAAAGGTTAAGAAGGTCCCTCAACTGCACTTAACAAACTTCAACTAATCAATCAAACTGAATATCCACCAGCAGAAGGGAAGGGGCTGGAGACCCCAGTCTGGTTGTTCCACCTTGAGTAATTGTCTGTGGCTTTTACGTGGCTCCCAAGGGCACAGAACATCCCATTGTCATAATTTTATTGTAATTATGTCCAATATAATGAGATTGACTAAAGGACGCATGGGAATATTCCACTTGTTATTTGCCCTGAGATTTCTGTTTCACTGCACATTGAATGGAAATGGACAATCTGAACTATTACCCTGTGTATTTTATATTGTTACATTGTTACCTTGAGGGGTCACAAGAACAAGTAACAATAACCAGAGCCACTTTGGGTCAAATGTCATTGTTCTACAGGCAACTAGTGTCAGTGACCCATTCGTAGTATGAACACACTCCCTACCCTGACACACTTATCAATAGGCAAACGAGCCACATACCTCTGTGGTAAGTCTGAATATTGGTCCATTGCACAGAATAGTGTGAGGATTGTTCTAAACAGAAACAGAATTAGAATTCTATTTTTATAATAACCGACGCCTGGAATTCTCTGTAGAATAAACACACAGTGTTATGGTCACAGAAAGTGCTGGGTATTAATGAGTCAGTCAGTCATTTACATGGGGTACATGGCTAAATATTGTCTCTCTTTACACCCCCCTTCCTATCTAAATACTCCCGACCCAATACTCCCTTCCTATTAATATCAATTGACTCCTCCCTTCTCAATACTCCAGACCCAATACTCCCTTCCTATTAATCTCATGGATGCCGATCCTTCGTCAATTACCCAGACCAAAATACTCCCTCAAAATCTCAATTGGACTCCTCCATTCCAATACTCCAGACCAATAATCCTTCCTATTAATATCAATTGACTCCTCCCTTCTCAATACTCCAGACCCAATACTCCATCCTATTAATCTCAATTGACTCCTCCCTTCTCAATACTCCAGACCAAATACTCCCTTCATATTAATCTCAATTGACTCCTCCATTCTCAATACTCCAGACCCAATACTCCCTTCCTATTAATCTCAAATGACTCCTCCCTTCTCAATACTCCCGACCCAATACTCCCTTCCTATTAATCTCAATTGACTCCTCCCTTCTCAATACTCCAGACCCAATACTCCCTTCCTATTAATCTCAATTGACCCCTCCCTTCTCAACACTCCAGACCAGGATCAGATTGCGGATTGTTACGGCCCAAAAAAATGGTTTCTGAACATGTTATGGACTTTACCATTCATTCTCAGGTGTTTGGAGGCTATTTTGTCACTCCTGTTACCTGTGCTCCAGTAAACAGCTCTTTTGATATTCCCCCTTTGATATTCATCACAATTTAATTGGGTCACCTTAAAACCATCAATGTATAATATAAGGATATAATTTACAGGGAATGTATACATTTCATTTCTGTGGATAGTAATGTCTGAAGATCTTTTCAAAGTTTCGTTACATTCTTTAAATTCTGTCTGTTCCAACATGAGATAAAACACAGACTTGTTCAGACATTGTAAATAAATCAGGTCTTGCAGGGTGAGAATAGTTCTGTTTTCTTTCCTTTCCAGTGAACTGTAAGCTTTAACAGGGAGATTCAATAAAAGTTCTGATCGTTAAAAATGGTGCTAATTTTACCCCAACCAATCAGATGTTAGCTTTCAAATGTTAAATAAGATCTGATTGGTTGGGGCAAAATTAGCACCATTTTAAACGATAAGAACTTTTATTGAATCTCCCTGTTAGTTCTAAGAAACATCTCACTACATTATCTATATACAGGGCGAAATTCCTTTAACATATGAGAGGACAATGGGTATCACTTTAAGGGGGAGTTCAGCACAAATACATGTGTTTTTAGCTCAATAAACAAAACCTGCCCATCCAGTGATCTCTCTATGTATGAATGTAGGACCCCTAATAGTGTCCGTAAGGGCCTCAGTCCCTGAGTTGATTTAGTTGCTCAGTAGAGATCTGAGCATGTGTGACCCACCCAACAGCCAATCAGTAGAAATTACTGTTAAGCTGGTTACACACATTAAAAATATACAGTATATACACATCATATACGCATTATATACACATCATATACACATCATAAACACAGCATATACACAGCATATGCACAGCATTTACACACCATATACACATCATATACACATCATATACACAGCATATACACACCATATACACATCATATACATAGCATATACACATCATATACACATCATATACACAGCATATGCACATCATATACACATCATATACACACCATATACACATAAAATACACATTATATACAAATCATATACACAACATATACACATCATATACACAGCATATACACATCATATACACATCATATACACATTCCTATTAATCTCAATTGACTCCTCCCTTCTCAATACTCCAGACCAGGATCAGATTGCGGATTGTTACGGCCCAAAAAAATGGTTTCTGAACATGTTATGGACTTTACCATTCATTCTCAG
>JAACNH010003717.1:0-27434 GCA_019447015.1 Hymenochirus boettgeri
CCGCCAAGTAAGTGTTCATTAAAGCTTATACGCGAGCATCGAATCCGTGAGTAAATGTACATGATACCTAGGCGCAAACATTGAATCCGCAAGTAAAGTGTTATTAAAGCCTATACGTGAGCATCGAATCCGTGAGTAAAATGTCCATGATCCTAGGCACGAACATCGAATTTTCAAACGAGAGAGCTCGGAAATAGCGCAAGTGAGAGTAAAATTGATTTTTCGAATGTCCTGGATATTCAAACATGTTCCCCAGACCATTTCCCGGTCTCACAGCCATTTACATTAAGTTACCATTAATATTTTATTTGTATTTATTAGAACTTTTCGAACTATTTGACTCCCATTGACTTTAATGGGTCCTTTTCAAACTTTTGAACTTTCGAACTTTCCATATAGTTCGAGTTCGAAAACTGACCGAACTTTTAAAAGTTGGCCATCTCTATACATTAGTATTATATTTTCATGTTAATCACGATGTAATTTCATGTTTAAAAGTTAATGTTATTTTGAAGACCAGAATTTTTATTGCTTTCTTACATTGCTTGCAGTACATAGGCATCATAAAATAACGAGAGCCCCACAAGCATCGCAAATTATGTCGCTTTAGTAAAGTTAAGTTTATTAAATTCACATTAACACATTTATGTAACTTTAAGACATCATTTTGTTACAGTGGATCTTGGTATATGGCCCTGGTTATTTCTCGAGAACACAAAATAGAATTGCACTTAAATTCAAAAAAGGGAAATCATTCAATTATGTACATCTTAAATTAAACTACATGAAATAATGTTAAATAATAAACATTGACTTAAAAATGATGGGTTTTCACTACGTATCTACTGCTTATACTAATATATTGCAAGCAAGTCGCCTGGATTACCACATCCTAGAAAACAGGATTTGATTTGCAAAGTCTCTGTTGCTGAAAACATTTGTAGAGACCATGAGGAATAGCTAATATGTCATTAGGAAATGAAGCAGACATAATATTCTTATGTGATTGTGCTGGAGTTGAACTAAAGAGCGTTTCTTAGTAATATATAAATATGATGAATGTACTATTAATCTGCTAATAATTTACCATTTTACTATACTGACACCTTTCTAATAGCCTACAAGGATAACAAAAGAAAGCTTTTCATTATAACAAGGGCCACAATAATAGATGATGTGCTTAGTTTTGTATTCAGACAGTATAAACAGAGGTTAGATGTAATGTTCATTCATATAATGAATACAATAATGAAAGAAATCTGCTCACGTATTTCGCATATTCCTTAAACTGCTCATATTTATTTTTTAGTACCAAAAGTGATAACTTGTTTAGACACATTTGTAATATAGAGTTAAGTTAACTTTAGTTAAGACACATTTGTAATATAAATGCTAGGTACATAGCCCAGTCCTCATCTCTTGCTATATTTTTGTTTCTCCATGAATAAGTGTCAATAAACACACATAAAGATGGTGGGGATATTTTGAAAACATTTGTTGCCATGCTACTTATGAAATGTTGCCATGCTACTTATGAAACAACATTGTTACAGACTGCTTTGGTATGATTAGGACAATTGTACATATAGGGAGAAGCAAAGAAAATATTTCTAGATCAATTAAAAAAAAAATTTTTGTACATTGCTTTAACCTATAAGACTCAAAAAATGATAGACAATACAGCATGCACCACCTAGCCCACCCAATAATCACAATTATTCTTAGTACATCGCCAGTCGCCACAAACAAGTTACAAAGGTTATTTGTTAAGACTCTTGCTATATTGATCTATATTTACTGTATACAAAACTGCAATATTTGCAATATTAATAACTGTACATTTAAGCATCTGCATCTCTTTGATTAAGGCATTTCCAAATACTTAACAGTTTTATCTATCTATTCCAGACATCAAGCAAAGAAACTAAATCTCTCAAAGTCTATGTCAAGAGAGTTAAAAAAAGGATAATTTAAGTAGTTAATGAAATCAATGAAATCCAATAGACAAAGAACCTTTTCCAGTGAAGATTAATGAATAAGTCAGTGGATATTGAACATCTGCTACTAGTTGTTGCCATTTGTTGTTAGCTGTGTGCACCTAAATAGCTAGATTGCATTGGAGTTTTTCTTTGTATAATGAAAAAAAAATCCCACCCAGCAAGATAAAAACTAGAAAAACAGAAGCTCTTGTTTTAAAAAAGGCAAGTCCACGCTGCTGACAGAATTGCTAAAACTACAATTCTCAACACCCTTCAACAGCATATGTGTCTCAGGATATTATAGGAACAAGTTCAGCCTTGACTAAAGAAAATAAAAGGTCAACTTGATATTAAGGTGCATTATATTTAATTATTCTAAATATATACAGGGAGATTTGAAATCACAGAATTATGTGGGTTTTACACTTATTTTAGAGGGCTGCATTATTTCTTAAGTTTTTATGGAGCATATAACAGAAGGCATCTTGCAGTCTCACGCTATATGAATAGCATTGCCCACAAAGCCTAAGAAACAAGAAGTCATTTCTTACTCCCATGTTCCCCAGAGTAAGGGGCGGAGATATGCAAAATTCTCCTTCATGTCCCTAATGCATGTGTCCAGAACTGCTGGCTTAATAACATGGAATCATCTGACCTGCAGACAGACATGTTTCGATTCTATTAGATCTCGTCAGTGAAAGATATAGATTGATGACTCTATGGGGTAAGACTTGGGCATACAATAGACAAGGCAGCTAGAAAGCTTAGGGAGAGGGGGGCCAAAAGGAGCAAAAAGCCCTCCACTGAGCATAAAAATGGAGCAAAACCTTCTTATGACAGATGATATCTTGCAGTCTCACCGCTATATGAATAGCATTGCCCACAAAATCTAAAAAAACAGAAGTAATTTCTTACTCCCAGGTTCGGAAATGGTGCAGTACTTCCATTACAATACCCCTTAGTAATGTAAATGGGCATGGTAAGTGAGTGTCTAACCTTGCTGCAATCCCAGGATGCAATAATGGATATAATTGCATATTGCATCATGGGATCATGGCAAGGTAAGAGGCTCATCTTTGCAATATTCAATCTACCCTTTAAGTTTATATTTTTACACTTAATTTCTTAATGTCAAAATCAGTGGCTGTGCCATACTGTAAAGGGACAGTGTTTAAAGAAAACTTTTTTTTTCAATTAAAGGCACTTTAAAATGTTTTGAGGCAATAAGGCCATATTTCACCGGAATGTATACTAGCAATTGACTGGCTACACAGATTACAGTGAGTTCAGCCATCAATTATTATTAACTGAAACGGTTTTGAACCATACTGTAAAATGTCTTGAGTAGACATACAGCTAAGACATATATTGAGAGAAATAACTAATATTCAGAAGTTTGTGAACTAAAAAGCAGTTAAAACATCTAGACAAGAAGGAACGATTTTTTCCCCCTTAAAATGATGTAACATTTAACATAATTGTCCTGAAATTAAAAAATGTATTCACTTTATTACAATGATGAAAAAATTATCTTACTTGTTGACTTAAAATCTCTCCAGAAAAATACTTTGAAGCACTATAAAATGAAATATGTAGCTATGCAGGTGGATTAATATATCTATACATGTACAAAATATACAAAAAAATTATTTAGAATCAGTATATATTATCATATGCAAAGTTACCAAACTATCTGTAGATTAATAATCAAGAACTGCACTGTCAGGAACAGTGGTTAATAAAATAATAATAAATAATTCAGTTGGGGGATATTTAAAGAGAGCGGCAACACCATTTTAATTTAGATATACATATTTTATATATAAATAAATTTGTGCAAATTAGGGTACCACAAGCAGCCATGATTGCAGCAGCTTTGCATGAGAATTTTAATGCTGGTGTTAAATACACACAACCCTTTCTCTTTCATGTCCACAAATATGCTTTTTATTATCTGCCTTTATCTGTATTTTTGTTTATAAAAAATTGAAAATAGTAATAACTGTGTGGTTCGGAAATTTGAATTCTTATTTTCAAACTTATCTCTATTTATTTGTATATAATTATTCTATTGAACCTATGAACTTAGTTGAATTTACAAATAAATAGCTTTTTTTTTTCTAAATGGAATATGACTCTAACACAACTACACAATGGCCCACACATCATTAAATACTAATAGTTCAGCCTGGGTGCCTATATACCCTGCATTCACCAAGGTGATGACCACCAAAATGATGATGGTAATAAAGAATCTGGAATGTGCAGTGACATATTTCTGCTTGTACAAATACACCTTCATACATAATCTACAACATCCTTCATTGCATCCATCTGTTGGAAATCTGAACAATATACAATAAAACCAAAATCAAGAAACTTGATCTAAATATGATACACATCTTATATGATGTATTTGTGACTATATAGCAATATTTCATTATAAGTAATTTCACGTGACATTATAAGTATGACATTATGGGCATTTTAAATATAAGTGATCACTCACCAATGTTTTGAGTTGCACAGCTGGTTATAATTATGTGTGTTACTTTGTACAAACTACTGTTATTATTTGTATTGTTTTAATACAAATGAACTCACTCCATAGAGATATACTATCAAAAACTATTTAAATGCTATCTGTACATTTTCAGCACTTAAAATGTGTGAACCTGTAATATAGTAAAACAGTGACATGACAATAGTAATAAACGGTTTTGTATATGGCAGATCAGTGGCCTTAGTGACGCAACATGCATCAAATGACATTTTCAATTAAATTATTTTTCCAAGATGACTTTTAACACATAGCAATACATCATATACTTAATGAGCCCATTTTACCTTGCTAAAACTAGATGCCAGGTTTTCTTGCAGAACAGAACAATTTTCTAATCATTCCTAGATTTCAGATACCTCTCGCACTATTTAGAGCATAATACCTCCAGGCAGATCCATGGAGAATGGTGCATTAAAGGAATGGTACATTCAGCACAATGTTTTCCCTATTGACAAGTAATTGGCATCTGAAGATTTTCAGATCTGCCTCATGGATCAAATAGCCAGTTTTCCTGGAATGATCCTGATTGGGGGTCTTTAGAAATTTGTTAATACTCATAGCCACAGGCATTAATATTGTTAAATCTATGATCTGGATAAAATGTGAATCTTTGCTACCTGCCTAAAAACTAATTATAACCCATGGAAGAGAGGAGGGTAAATTCCCCCATATGTTAAAATGGTTAAATGTTCTAATAATTACTATATTATAAGGTTGATCATTTACAAAATGAGCAGTTAAAGATGTGAGTTTTATAGGTCACAGAATCTAAATTGCTGCCATTGTACTATCCAACCATTTCCCAGCAATGATAGAGATGACCTCTATAATAGACGTATCCTTTACCGATTCTTAAGTAATCATTTGCTGTCACTCTTCAGAAGCTTTTAAATATATCTCTAATAATCACATCTAGCAGAATATTGAAGTTATCTACAGAATGTGTTTTTCATTACACGGTTTATAGCAACTTTTTGGCTTACAGTATGTTGGCAACTGAAAACTTTTTTTTGAATGCATCCATAACAGGTAGAATGTACCCATTTTCTTGGTTTTAAATTACAGATGAGAATTAATGTGTTAAGTGGCTATCATTTCCACTAAGATAAATGTCTTGCCTCAGATGTCAAAATCCCATGGGTGGTGACCATTCTTTTAAAAATGTAATAGTAATACACTTTATATGCATTTTCACAGAGTACAGTATGTGTAACTTAAAGAACTAACATTATTTGTTGTTTATATTGTAACACTTCTTACTAATAACCTAATGTGAGGTGAATGTTTTAAAAAGCAGACTTGTCCATGCCCGAGTCCCAATAATTAATATGTAAAGGACCCCCCCAAACCTCTACACTGCTTCCTATCTCCACTGGCCCTCTCTTCAGGGATTGTGGGGGGAAAGGGAATATAGTGGTTTTGTTTTTCTCGTCATTATTAACTCATTTTTTTAAAGACTACTACTTAAACCATGCGAATAAAAAAATGTGTGTTGTAGTAAGGTAAAAATAAAGAAGACATCTTAATTATGATTGACATGCCACTGATTTTAAGCAAGCTTGTATTAGAGAGGCACATTTTTAAATTATTAAAATGAGAATGACAATTTGATTTAGTATCTCTTCTACTGTTATAATTTCACACCTCTTTTGATAGGATACTTTGTTTGAAATATCTTCTAAGTAAATCCCATTTGGATCAAACCAATTAATTACCTTCACAGTTGCAAAAGCCATTTTAATCCCTTGTGATTATATGGCATATATCTTCAGATTAGATTTACCTTGACAAAAAGTAGGTAATTTCCCTTTAGTACACAAAATGGTCCACCAACCCACACAGTATCCCAGGACTAACTCATTAATGTAACACAGGTTTTAGACATGCCAAGCATTAAAATGAATAATTGGGAAGAGGATCTGAGTCAAATGTTTCCAGCTGCATTTCTCCTAAGACACGTGGAACTCTATTTTACTTCAGGAATTAATTCCAGGATGCCATTAAGATATTCATTATGTTGTACTAATGTCTTATGCACTTACCACAATGCCCTAAAATTGTTGGAAATGAGTGTAGGATAATGAAAGCATGATATCTATGTGTACATGGCATTTATTTTTTAATCTCTGGAAGAGTATTATTAACATTATGGCTTATGTTCAACAAATAATGCATCACTATAACTGTATGGTTTATGCATGCTTTGCAATACACTATACTGGATAAACTCAACAGATTCTACATTTGCCAAAATTCTACTTTTGATTGCCAAATCTATCAAAAGTGTTAAGACAGATTTTACCTTCCCAGCAATCTTACCTACTGATGTCCCACATCCATGGCCCATTAAAGTAAATTGCAAAAATTTGTTTATGGGTTTGTTCCAAACATCGGTTAAACATCGCAGAAACACAGGGTGATAAAAATACCAGTGAATGGCCAAACTTAGATACTGTAGCGGGACTAAGAACTGATATCTACATAAAAAAGGAAAATAAGTGTGAAACATAGTAGTTATTTTTCTTTAATTTAGGGATAAAACCTTTTGTTAAAAACCTCAAGGTTTAACAATGGAAAAAAAACTATTTGTGTTTGCTTATTTCACAAATTCTAAGATATTTATAGGCAGGTAACAATTCATTAACATTTTAAAGGTCTAAAAATATACTTCTGTACGTGTATTTAAGGGTTTTCTTATAAAGGAGTACCAATTTTTTTATTGAAATTCAAGAAAATGTTCAGTATGTTCACAGCTGAATTATTTCTGGCTAAATAACAGGTTTCAAACTCTTAAATGGTTTCACATTTCGATAAACCATACTTAGAGCATAACATAAATATTTTAAGAAGCTTAGCTTCCATTTAAATATATTTGCCGAGGATATGCTGGCAGCAGCTCAAGACACAGAGTAATACCATCAAAGTTGGCAATCCCAAACTCAATTTAAGAAAAGCAGATAATATGGACTGGCACTTAAAGCAAATAAAGTCAATTAACGTTTTTTTTTTTTTTTCTTAATTTATTTTGCTAGCTTGAAATTGCAAGGTTGGAAACTGAAAGATTAATGGACAGAGAATGAATTAAGAATGGAAAATGAATTTAACAGCATTTAAAAGAAGTATACGGTGTGTGAGGTCTACAATGAACCAATGCTGAACATTCCCATAAAGCCAAATAATTAATACCACTTACAATCACCCAATGTTTTTCAACCTCACAACAGGCTGTTTTAGATATTTGATCATAATAAAAAATACTCTTGCATTTTTGCCTAGTCCTGTAAGTACACTGTTGCTTCTTGTGGATACTGTATATAGAGACATCACACCTCACAAACAAGATATTGCCATTCTATTGTATAAGTGTAAAAATAAAGTAATAAATAGATCACCATTGAAAACTAGTAAATTATTGACCACAAAAAAGACAAGAGTTAAAATATGAGCACAATTGGATGAATTTATGGACTACAGTACTGCAAACAGGGGTTAAAGTCATACTAGCTGATTCAGTAGAAACTATGACTGTCAAGCCATTGATTTTCTTGGTTTTGAAATTTAATTTTCATGATTTTAAAAAGTAATTCAGGGTCAAATTATTTAAAATTCCTTTCTTTGTTCTGCAAACCGACAGGAATGGAATCCAGCTGGTTTGTCAACTCTAGTTAGCACGAGTACAAATTGCTGCAGGATGTGTTAGAAAAACACATATCATACAATAATTCTAAACTTTAAAATAAAGTGATGGCAACGTTTTTTCTACTGTGTTTCATAAAACTTTTAGAAGACATACTCATGACCATATGTTGATGGGTTGAGAACAGATTAGTTTAAATTAGTTAACAATAAATAAGAAAACTTTTCTAAATATAACGAGAAGATATATTTTTTACTGCCAAACGCATTGTTGGTAGCCCACGTGAAATGCATTTTACATTTGTTATTAATTACTTCTAACAAATGATCCATATGAAATTCAATATTTCAGCAGACCTCTTTCGACAGCCCTTATGTGTTTTAGACATTGTGTGCAATTTCAACAATTCGGACTAAGCATTTAACATAAGGAATTCCATATGTTTCGCTTCTGACAGTCATATGGTTAGCCTGTATCAATGCTTTGCGTTAGTTGCTTTCTGATTTATTTTAGCACCACCATCACTTTTGGGGAAAAATATGGGTTACCTTATGTTTTTTTAGAAAAAAAACATTAATTTACTTTAATGTCTGCTTAAGTTTTAATTGTGTTTAATGCTGTTATTTAATGTTTAAGTAAAAACAGCCTTATCATATATAATAGTAATACATGCAAAGGGCAAAATATATGTATGTGGCTATTAACAAGGCACTTTTCCATGTTGTACACAAAAGGGACACATTCAATCAATATTAAATTTCCCCCCTTCAAGTAATAATAATATAATAATTATAATCAGAAAACATGTTGTGGGACGCTTGGCTTATAAATTGGTAAAGAAATGAGTTAAGCAGATTTTTTTAAAAATATAAAGGATGTATGCCAAAAGCACATCATACTTTTATTTAATATTTTCTTGCATCTTTAAAGAATACACAAAACAAAAAAAAAAAACTAGCAGTACATAAGAACACCGTTCCTTGCTTTAATTATTTCAAAACATAAATTATGTTAATTGGTTTCTATTTTGTATTGGACTGGGGAAATATTGTTTATTAAAAAACGAGGGGGAAAACTCATAATCTGGTGTAAAAATTTTATTAAAGGGCATCTCTACCCTCCCATAAAATTTTGATATACTGTAGTCCACCCCCCAAAACCCTATTTACGCTATACTTACATTTAGAAAAGACGCTCCCAGCATTAACTATTCACCTTAAAAATCCTGAGCAAACTGGTATGGCTCCTGCTCTTCCTGGTAACGCCATCAGTCACGTCCGTGACAGTGACATCACGAACAATGGCTAAGGGCCATTACCAGACGAGCCTCCACTGTACTGCTTACTCAGGTAAATGGCATGCTGCAGCAGTGGAGGATGTGGGACCAAGCGCCGGTGGATTGGGGATTTGTAAGTGAATATCTGACTCTGGGAGCAACTCTTTAAATGAAAAGTATAGCATAAATGGGGTTTTGGGGGGTGGACTACAGTATATCAAAATTTTATAGGAGGGGTGGAGATGCCCTTTAAAAAGATAATATTAGGTTTTAGATCGATTCCTGTACACACTTTTGAACAATAAACTTTATTTAAAGGGCATGTCCACCCCCAAAAATATAACCCCCCCCACTAATGGCCCCACCATGACCTCACATCCCAGCTCCATATGGTTCTCCTGTAGTCCCCCCCAAAGTCCAAAAACTGCCCACCAGGAGGATAGCAGAGTCCATATAGGACTCTGCCTCCTGTCTCGCCTCCGGGAGAAGTTTGGCATGCGTACTGCAGCCCTTCTCCCCCTCCCTCCGCCTCCTCTCTCTCCCGTTTTGCGATCCCTCCCCCTACATAAAACCCCTTGCCCAATCATAGTTTATCTTCCCCAGCATTGTGAGAAGCCGGCAGCCGCGTCAGTGATTGGCTGCCTCTCAGCCAATCACGGACGCAGCTGCCGTCCCCGCCCTGTTTGCAGTGTCTTGCAAGCAGGAAGGCCGGGCATGGAGGAGAGAGGGAAGGTAAGTAAACATCGGGGCACTTTCTTAATTTATCTTATAGCGGTTGGGGCTGGGGAAGATATACTATGATATGGGGAATTTTTTAAATGGTGGACATGCCCTTTAATTAGTTTTACTATTTCTGCCAATCACATCAACAACAGCAGCATCTTAAGTGATTTTTTATTAAAATTTGTTCAAGATCAATGATGCAAGGTGGTACATCAATCACCTTGTATTGATTGGTTTCACCAAGTTGCAGCCTGCCCCATCCATGCATGGCCAGCTTTTCATTATTGCATATTAAGAAACAAATGTAAACTTTTACACTTTATTACATAAGCCCTTAAGTCTGTGTCAGTGTCTGTGTTTCTATATTTTTTGAGAACAAAAGCAAACGGGAATATCTGATTCAAATTTGCCACGTACTGTTTTTAAAAAGCAACCTTGAAATGGTGTTGATTTTGTAAAATGTAGGAACAATGCAGGACATTCTGTTAATATACTGCTTTGAATAATAGGATTTAGCACACTCTTAAACATTACATTAAAATCAGGCTGCTCTGCATGTCTTGGCATTATTTAATATCCATACAGATTGTAAACAGACTATATGCTGTAAAAAAACTACACTAATGCTAACATGTTCACAGTCATATTTCAATAACAGGTGTTTTTTTTTTTTAATGATTTTGGAAATGCAGTGGGGATAATTGTTGTTTACATTTAAAAGGTGCACGTAACTGGATTAACATTCAAGTTACATAATGGCAGTGAATGATATTCTGACTGCATTTGAATTTAGAGAGAAATAATATAGTGGACAAATACAACTTTCATTAATCTAAACTACAAGTAAAAGCTGAATCACTGCTATGTAGAGAATGAGAATGTTTGCTATCTTAAAAGGATATGTAATATATAGTTTATTCTTGCCTTTAAATATTTAATTTCTAGTTTGTGTTGCTCCTACCAAACATAGAAGCAGGGCTGATGCTCCTGTGAAGTGTACTGCATACACTTAACTGGGTGTTCCCAGATAAGGTGAATAATTCTAGCTGACCCCTAGTACCCACAGGTTATTTTCCTAAATCACTCAGCATAATGAGGTGAGACATAATGAGTGAGGCTCTTTTTCTTGGGGCAATGTTGTCTGGAGACTTTAGTTCTATATATATATTTAATCTATAGATAAGTAATATATAATTTTAAACAAGTTATACAATAAATATATTCTTCAAATTATTTTTGATTATAGGAGTCATATATTATTAGAAAACAAAATGTCTATGTGATCTTCCCGATCCTAACACCTACATTACATTCACATCACCTATTCAAGCCTCTAGGCAAAATCACATAAGTTGCAAGTTTAACGATGTAAAATTGCAGTTGAAGGATTCAGGCTATGACTGATTTCTACATTACATTATACTGTATGTTTTCACATGTTCTGCATACATTTTAATTTCCATGTATTAATACATTGTTGCGTAATAGAATGGATGAATGTATGAATAACTTTTCTGCATACCCAGTATCAGAGATTAAATGTAAAAAAAAAAAAAGACACACAGAAACTTTCCACCATTTCATGACCAACATGGAAAACTACTTGTTCGAAAACTGAATATGGGGGCATACTTATAAACCCACGTTGAAATGTAAGACCCATGTGAGGTCAAGGTTTTGGGGGTTACTTAGCATTATATCAAACGTTTTTTGTGTAGGATGGACATGCCATTGTAAAAGAGAACTAAACTTCATTTTTTAAAATCCTAATGTGAAGTTTTTCTCCCCAGAATACCTATACATTGAAAAATTTTTCTCTAGTTTATTTCCATTAGTATATAAGTAATAGATTCTGTAACAAAGGAGGCTTCCACATGTTGCCAGTACAACTCTATAGCCATGTTGGCTTCAAAGAGCTACCGCCCTGACCCCAGAATCACGTGTCTCTATGCACAAAAATTCTATCTTCTTTTCTAGAAAATGATTACGTTCTAAATTTCCTGTGATCACAGTTGAGTTTGTGGTGGTCACCATGTAAATGCTGAGTTTAAGCAACAAACAGACCAAGAAGTACAAGTTCAATCCCCCAGTTTACTTATGAAAAATATAAAACATAGTCTACTGACCAGTTTATTGCTTTTTTGCTGTTGTTCCATGTTTCTAGAAAAATAGAAAGTTTCTACTATGCAGCACAAACTTATATATAGCAGGTCTGTATTTATTACCAACAGTGTGAATTGCTGGTAGTCTTTCAGTACAATACAAATAGTGAACTGATTTGTCTGACATTACTAATGTACATCTATCTATTGCAATTTCATGGTGGTGCTTCTGCTAAAGTGCTGGATTAGGAAATATCAGATACACTATCAATGCT
The DNA here is from genome assembly GCA_019447015.1 of Hymenochirus boettgeri. NCBI lineage: Eukaryota > Metazoa > Chordata > Amphibia > Anura > Pipidae > Hymenochirus > Hymenochirus boettgeri. Next base: position 12,556 of record JAACNH010003717.1, read on the forward strand.
CCACGGGTCAATTCCCTATGCTCCTTTTTAAATTTATTATGTGTCTAGAAAAAGATAACAGGTCGATGTTACCAGAGGAATTTCTTATGGGACGGGGCTAACAGTCAGCAAAAACAACTTTCAAGGTGCAAAGGTAGGCTCTGAAGGGGCATAGGAAAAAAAAATGCCAACAATGAATTTTAAAGCTGCAACTTCCAACTGAACTTTGGATTTACAGCGTACTTATCCTTTAACTTCATGTAGAAAGCAGTTTTTGATGTTTATATACAATAAATTTGTTAGATTTCCCCTAAGTTTAACCACTGATTTATTTACAGCGTGAGAGACTCAGTATTTTTTGTAAAATTACCAATTGTTATTGGTAGCCTACAATACCGGTAATTGAGAATATCACAAATTTTCAATATGATATACAGCCCTAAGCGTGATAATTACCCTTGAAATTTCCCGGTCTGGGTAAACTAGAAATCAAAAAGTAGTATTATTCCATCAAAATAGGCCCAAGAGAACACAATGTAAAAAAAATCCAAAAAGATGAACCTAGAGGTGAAAAGAAATGAAGTGATTTATCTTCCCTTAATGTACATATTCATTTTTCTATTTTGTGCACTATAAAGTGCTTTTGTGAAACTAAACTTATGATTTCTCAATGTCTTTTCAGCTCAGCTGTATAATTTATATTAAAGCAATGGCCTTCTCAAAGTTGAGATTGTTCCCCTAAAGCCTTTCAGAATTTTGAAACATTGAACACTGCATTTGGGTTTCTTAAGATTAAGGATCCTTAAAAAAGGGACTGGCCGATTTCACACAGTGTCTAAACATGCTGATTAACAGAATATTTTATCAGTAAAAAAAAACTATAAACTACATAAAATAATATTAAAAGCTGCACTGTAATGCTGTTTCCATTTTTTATTTCTATATTTTGTAAAATACATTCGATTCTCAGCATTAAGTTTCCGTATTCAAGAAAATAATTGTGTATTTCGGGCAAAAACATTATTAAAGTTCCAGCAGATGATGTATCTTCATAGAAGCAAGAGGCCATGTTCATTCTTATGGACGCCATCAAAATAAGTAATTCAGAAAGCCAAAAGTGCTTTGATTCCTTAGATTCTGTTACATTTGACTAAAATGAATGACAGTTAATTAATGCTGTGCTCAAAAACATGTACAAAAATACTAAGAGTCTGTAAAATATAAATATTACCATTTTACTTGGGAACAGTCTATAAATTATTATATATATTTGATTGAAAATGCATTTAAATGTATGCATTATTATGATATAGATAACCAGGCATAGAATACATTACATGCCAAGAAGCATACTAGATTTTGACAGCGTTGAAATATTTTGTTACTTGTGGCACAACTTAGTAAGTTTGAAAGTGACAATAGGAATTAAATGGCATGTCCACCCTTAAACAAAAAAACAATTGTCCAGTACCTGCTCCCAACCCCAACTGATATATTTTACACTTTATTTACCTTTATTACTAACCAGATATTTAAGTACCGTATATACTCGAGTATAAGTCGAATTTTTCAGGCTTTAAAATTAGCCTGAAAACCTAACCTCGACTTATACTCGAGTCAAGTCTTAAATTAGATCCAAATTCTGCAATTACAGATAGTAACCAGTAGGTGGGCTGTTGGTAACCTACATAAAAAAGTTACAGGAGCTGATCTGCCTTTACACTTCCTGCTCCTGTATCTGGCTGCTGGACTCACTCAGCACTGTCACTGGATGCTGTAAATCTGATGAGTCTCCTCGTTTTAGGGCAAAAAACAGCTGCTAGTACAGTGCAAAGACAGCTTGAAACTACAACTCACAGGTGGACATTTTTAACTATTGGGGTCAGAGAATCCTTTACTATATGGGGGTCAGAGTTCCCTTTACTATATGGGGGTCAGAGGGCCCTTTACATATGGGGGTCAGAGGGCCCTTTACTATATGGGGGTCAGAGGGCCCTTTATATATGGGGGTCAGAGGGCCCTTTACTATATGGGGGTCAGGAGAATTGTAATATGGGTAAGCTAATTAAAAAGTATACTGAACCTTGCCACTCCACATGTTTAGAAACTGAAACTCCCCCAGCAACAAGCATGCTGGGTTGTAGTTTCCAAACTCTGGAGTGCAAAGAATTGGAGGTTACTGGTACTTGGATTTGGCTATTACTGTATGGGATTCATGTATGGAATTCTGCTGTCCTTTAAGGGCAACTAAAGCCTAAAAACAACACAGAATCAGAAGCAGTAGTGGGATAATTTCTACCCTCGGCTTATACTCGAGTCAATCAGTTTTTACAATTTTTCAGGTAAAATAGGTACCTCGACTTATACTCGAAACGACTTATAACTCGAGTATATACGTAAGTATTATTGATATATAGTTGATATATTGATATATTTACACTTTATTTACCTTATTACTAACCAGACATTTAAGGATAATTTTTGGCCCATTCTAGCAGAGTAAACTGGCCCCTCACTCCTGCAGTAAATCAAGGATGGGACAAACTACATCACAGCCAATGATTGATTGCTGTACCACCTGCTGTCTCTCTGCACATGCTCAAGCTTATAAATTGAGCTTACCTGTGTTGTTAATTTTTTAATATATATATAAAAATTACTTTATGCATTTTGTAATTGAACTTGAAATAAATGAGGGTTTTAAAGGGAATTAAAGTCTCCTGACACATTGTCCCAATAGAAAGAGTACATTCACAAACATACAAGCTGTGTCTTGCCTCTCCCTTTGCTGGGGTTACTGGGTGATTTATAAAAAGAAACCGTGGATACTAGAGGTCAGCTCCCATAATCCACCTTAGCTGGGTGGTGCCCACTTAATGTACACAGTACATGCACATGCTCTGTAGTACCCCATAAACCAACACAGAGCTGCAGCCTGCTTTCTTAAAGCTGACATTCAATAATATAAAAGTACAGAGATCCTACTTCTCCTGACACAGAACAGGGATTAAGTATTTTTGTGTAAATGATTTAAATGATCCTGTCCCAAAAATAATCTAATCCTTTGTTTTTTATACAAAAAAAAAAAATACATCTTTGCAGTTTAATATATTGCTAGCATGAATGTAAGAAACAGATTATTAACATTTAGTAGAAATTAACTTACATCCCATGTCTTTTGTCTTGCTAAAGGCAAAATTCATACCTTACCTATCTGAGCTTCTATGTTGTATGCTATAACATGTAGAATCACAAATGAAAACAACAAAAAAGGTAAGATTAGGGATTGAACTCATGCCTTTTGGACTGTGTATTTCTAAAACTTGTATTTTTCCTGGTAAGACACCACCATGAGCTGAATATATTGTATAGAAATAGAAAATGTGCATAGAGACAGTGAATACTCTGGTCAGGGGCATAGCTCTTTAAAGACTACATGGGTTATGGTTTTGTACTGGCAACAACATAGAAGCCATCTTACAGAATCACAGTATACTTACATGTACAAAATGCAGCTTACTAGAGAAGAATCTTACAATGTTTAAGTGTGTTGGGGGAGGAAAAGGTTTCCGTGTTTTTCATGATTAAAAAACAAGTTTAGTTCTCCTGTTAACACACTAAATGACATATTAAATGTATCGCATTATTTTAAATAACACATAAAATGTTTTCCACTATAAAATGTAGTGCCACACATATGCCAACAAACTGTGATTCCTGGACTAGAAATGTTGAAAGTATATAGTTGTTTAGATAGAAATAAATTCTACCTACTGTGTGTAGAAAAGTATCAACTCTAACTCCTTTCTAAAAACTGTAGATATATATTTTAATCTTTCCTACACAATGCATACCTGACAGGCTGTCCTACTAATTAATTAGCTCCCATATACAAAATCTTTTTCTAAGACTATGCCTTTTTATTATGCTGACTAGTTTTGTGTGAGACAGGTTTAATAATATTTCAAAGGGGAAGCATAATTTTTGTCTGCACTCCTACAAAAGAAAGTTTCAACAATAATCCTACGTTTTCAGTATTAATTCTGACCTATTACAAAAGAACAAGACACATTTATTAAATTATTAGCTAAGAACAATCTTTGTTTATAGGTACTGCGAGTAACTGGCAATATACAGTATACTGATGCGGGAAAAACTACATTATAAATAGAGATGGCACGAACTTCCGTTTTCAATCTTTCGAACTATATGGAAATTTCGAAAGTTCGAAAACGGACCATTAAAGTCAATGGGAGTCAAATAGTTCGAAATGTTCTAATGAAATACAATTAAAATATCAATGGTAACTGAACTTAAATGGCTCGGGACCTGGAAAGGTCGGGGAACATATTCAAATATCCAGAACTTTCAAAAATCGATTTTATTCTCACGCACGTACTTTCGAGCTTGGTTTCGAGTTCGAGTTCTAGTCATCTCTATTATAAACAAAAAAAATTCTTCTGGCACTGTGCTTCAGAGAGGTAATATCCCCAGATGCCTAATACCTAAGGGGATATTCCGTAGTTAGGTAATACACCAATGGACTTTTAATTTCTCCAAATAGAAAAGGAATGCAGATTGTCCTAACAAGGGTACTTGTGTAAAGCTGCAGAACAATAAGTTTGCAGTTTATTACAAAAAGTTTAAAAGAATGAATTTTTTCTATACAAATCTTGTGCCACTCAAGCATTACAATGGGGACAGTAAATGTAACTGTAAAAGTTTTGGATTTACTTGTCAAGGTCACTAAGGTCATAGTACATTTGAGTCCAGAGTAGGTACAATATTGTAATTCCATTTAGAATACAGTCCTAAGCTACTGCATGTAACTTCAAGTTGATTCTGATTGCTATTGTGATTACTGATGTGTCATCACACAAGTCAAAATTGCTACTATTCTATTTTTTGTCCTATAACAGGATGTTTAACTAAAAATACAATACGTGCTCCTTTATACCTAGGCGCAAACATTGAATTCGCAAGTAAAGTGTTCATTAAAGCTTATACGCGAGCATCGAATCCGTGAGGGAATCGCAAACGGGGAGAGAGGAGGCGGAGGGAGGGGGGAGAAGGGCTGCAGTACGCATGCCAAACTTCTCCCGGAGGCGAGACAGGAGGCAGAGTCCTATATGGACTCTGCTATCCTCCTGGTGGGGCAGTTTTTGGACTTTGGGGGGGACTACAGGAGAACCATATGGAGCTGGGATGTGAGTACTGGTGGGGCCATTAGTGGGGGGGATTAATTTTGGGGGTGGACATGCCCTTTAAATAAAGTTTATTGTTCAAAAGTGTGTACAGGAATCGATCTAAACCTATATTATCTTTTTAAAGGGCATCTCCACCCCTCCTATAAAATTTTGATATATGTTTCCACCCCCAAAACCCCATTTATGCTATACTTTCATTAAAAGAGTTGCTCCCAGAGTCAGATATTCACTTACAAATCCCCAATCCACCGGCGCTTGGTCCCACATCCTCCACTGCTGCAGCATGGCCATTTACCTGAGTAAGCAGTACAGTGGAGGCTCGTCTGGTAATGCCCTTAGCCATTGTTCGTGAGATGTCACTGTCACGGACGTGACTGATGGCGGTACCAGGAAGAGCAGGAGCCATACCAGTTTGCTCAGGATTTTTAAGGTGAATAGTTTAATGCTGGAGCGTCTTTTCTAAATGTAAGTTTAGCGTAAATAGGGTTTTGGGGGGTGGACTACAGTATATCAAAATTTTATGGGAGGGTAGAGATGCCCTTTAATAAAATTTTTACACCAGATTATGAGTTTTCCCCCTCGTTTTTTTTTAATAAACAATATTTCCCCAGTCCAATACAAATAGAAACCAATTAACATAATTTATGTTTTGAAATAATTAAACAAGGAACTGGTTTCTTTATGTACTGCTAGTTTTTTTTTTTTTTGTTTTGTTATTCTTTTAAGATGCAAGAAATATTAAATAAAAAGTATGATGTGCTTTTGGCATACATCCTTTATATTTTTAAAAAAATCTGCTTAACCTCATTTCTTTACCAATTTTAAGCCAAGCGTCCCACAAACATGTTTCTGATTATAATTATTATTATTATTATTACTTGAAGGGGGGAAATTTATATTTGATTGAATGTGTCCCTTTCTGATGTACAACATGGAAAAGCTGCCTTGTTAATAGCCACATACATATATTTTGCCCTTTTGCATGTTACTATTAATATGATAAGGCTAGTTTTTACTTAAACATTAAATAACAGCATTAACCCACAATTAAAACTTAAGCAGATTAAAGTAATTAATGTTTTTTTTCTACATAAAAACATAAGGTAACCCATTTTTTCCCCACAAAAGTGATGGTGGTGCTAAATAAATCAGAAAGCAACTAACGCAAAGCATTGATACAGGCTAACCATATGACTGTCAGAAGCGAAACATATGGAATTCCTTATGTTATAATGCTTAGTCCGAATTGTTGAAATTGCACACAATGTCTAAAACACATAAGGGCTGTCGAAAGAAGTGTCTGCTGAAATATTGAATTTCATATGGATCATTTGTTAGAAGTAATTAATAACAATGTAAAATGCATTTCACGTGGGCTACCAACAATGCGTTTGGCGTTAAAAAATATATCTTCTCGTTATATTTAGAAAAGTTTTCTTATTTATTGTTAACTAATTTAAACTAATCTGTTCTCAATCCCATCAACATATGGTCATGAGTATGTCTTCTAAAGTTTATATGAACACAGTAAGAAAAAACGTTGCCATCACTTTATTTTAAAGTTTAGAATTATTGTATGATATGTGTTTTCTAACACATCCTGCAGCAATTTGTACTCGTGCTACTAGAGTTGCACAAACCAGCTGGATTCCATTCCTGTCGGTTTGCAGAACAAGAAAAGGAATTTTAAAAATAATTTGACCCTGAATTACTTTTTAAAATCATGAAATTAAATTTCAAAACCAAGAAATCAATGGCTTGACAGTCATAGTTTCTACTGAATCAGCTAGTATGACTTTAACCCCTGTTTGCAGTACTGTAGTCCATAAATTCATCCAATTGTGCTCATATTTTAACTCTTGTCTTTTTTGTGGTCTAATAATTTACTAGTTTTCAATGGTGATCTTTATTACTTTATTTTTACACTTATACAATAGAATGGCAATATCTTGTTTGTGAGGCTGATGATGTCTCTATATACAGTATCCACAGAAGCAACAGTGTACTTACAGGACTAGGCAAAAATGCAAGAGTATTTTTATTATGATCAAATATCTAAAAACAGCCTGTTGTGAGGTTGAAAAAACATTGGGTGATTGTAAGTGGTATAATTATTTGGCTTTATGGGAATGTTCAGCATTGGTTCATTGTAGACCTCACACACCGTATACTTCTTTTAAATGCTGTTAATTCATTTTCCATTCTTTTAATTCATTTCTCTGTCCATTAATCTTTCAGTTTCCAACCCTTGCAATTTCAAGCTAGCAAAAATAATTAAGAAAAAAAAAAAAAAACGTTAATTGACTTTATTTGCTTTAATGCTGCCAGTCCATATTATTGCTTTTTCTTAAATTGAGTTTGGGATTGCCAACTTTGATGGTATTACTCTGTGTCTTGAGCTGCTGCCAGCATATCCTCGGCAAATATATTTAAATGGAAGCTAAGCTTCTTAAAATATTTTATGTTATGCTCTAAGTATGGTTTATCGAAATGTGAAACCATTTAAGAGTTTGAAACCTGTTATTTAGCCAGAAATAATTCAGCTGTGAAACATACTGAACATTTTTTCTTGAATTTCCAATAAAAAAATTGGTACTCTCCTTTATAAGAAAACCCTTAATACACGTACAGAAAGTATATTTTTAGACCTTTAAAATGTTAATGAAATTGTTACCTGCCTATAAATATCTTAGAATTTGTGAAATAAGCAAAAACAAATAGTTTTTTTTCCATTGTTAAACCTTGAGGTTTTTAACAAAAGGTTTTATCCCAAATTAAAGAAATAATACTACTATGTTTCACACTTATTTTTCCTTTTTTATGTAGATATCAGTTCTTAGTCCGCTACAGTATCTAAGTTTGGCCATTCACTGGTATTTTTATCACCCTGTGTTTCTGCGATGTTTAACCGATGTTTGACAAACCCATAAACAAAATTTTTGCAATTTACTTTCAATGGGCCATGGTGTGGGACATCAGTAGGTAAGATTGCTGGGAAGGTAAAATCTGTCTTAACACTTTTGATAGATTTGGCAATCAAAAGTAGAATTTTGGCAAATGTAGAATCTGTGAATGTTTATTCCAGTATAGTTGTATTGCAAAGCATGCATAAACCATACAGTTTATAGTGATGCATTATTTGTTGAACATAAGCCATAATGTAATAATACTCTTCCAGAGATTAAAAAATAAATGCCATGTACACAGATATCATGCTTTCATTATCCTACACTCATTTCAACAATTTTAGGGCATTGTGGTAATGTCATAAGACATTAGTACAACATAATGAATACTTAATGGCATCCTGGAATTAATTCCTGGAAGTAAAATAGAGTTCCACGTGTCATTAGGAGAAATGCAGCTGGAAACATTTGACTCAGATCCTCTTCCCAATTATTCATTTTAAATGCTTGGCATGTCTAAAACTTGTTTTACATTAATGAGTGTCCTGGGATACTGTGTGGGTTGGTGGACCATTTTGTGTACTAAAGGAAATTACCTACTTTTTGTCAAGGTAAATCTAATCTGAAGATATATGCCATATAATCACAAGGGATTAAAATGGCTTTTGCAACTGTGAAGGTAATTAATTGTTTGATCCAATGGGATTTACTTAGAAGATATTTCAAACAAAGTATCCTATCAAAAGAGGTGAATTTATTAACAGTAGAAAGATCCTAAATCAAATTGTCATTCTCATTTTAATAATTTAAAATGTGCCCTCTAATACAGCTTGCTTAAAATCAGTGGCATGTCAATCATAATTAAGATGTCTTCTTTATTTTTACTTACTACCAACACACATTTTTTTATTCGCATGGTTTAAGTAGTAGTCTTTAAAAAAATGAGTTAATAATGACGAGAAAAACAAAACCACTATATTCCTTTCCCCCCACAATCCCTGAGAGAGGGCCAGTGGAGATAGAAGCAGTGTAGAGGTTTGGGGGGGGTCCTTTACATATTAATTATTGGGACTCGGGGCATGGACAAGTCTGCTTTTTAAAAACATTCACCTCACATTAGGTTATTAGTAAGAAGTGTTACATATAAACAAACAAATATTGTTAGTTCTTTAAGTTACCATACTGTACTCTGTGAAAATGCATATAAAGTGTATTACTATTACATTTTTAAAAGAATGGTCACCACCCATGGGATTTTGACATCTGAGGCAAAGCATTTATCTTAGTGGAAATGATACCCACTTACCTTAATTCTCATCTGTAATTTAAAACCAAGAAAATGGGTACATTCTACCTGTTATGGATGCATTCAAAAAAAGTTTCAGTTGCCAACATACTGTAAGCCAAAAGTTGCTATAAACCGTGTAATGAAAAACACATTCTGTAGATAACTTCAATTATTCTGCTAGATGTGATTTATTAGAGATATATTTAAAAGCTTCTGAAGAGTGACAGCAAATGATTACTTAAGAATCGGTAAGGATACAGTCTATATAGAGGTCATCTCTATCATTGCTGGGAAATGGTTGGATAGTACAATGGCAGCAATTTAGATTCTGTGACCTATAAAACTCACATCTTAACTGCTCATTTTGTAAATGATCAACCTTATCAACTAGTAAATTATTAGAACATTTAACCATTTTAACATATGGGGAATTTACCCTCCTCTCTCCATGGGTTATAATTAGTTTTTAGGCAGGTAGCAAAGATTCACATTTTATCCAGATCATAGATTTAACAATATTAATGCCTGTGGCTATGAGTATTAACAAATTTCTAAAGCCCCCCATCAGGATCATTCCAGGAAAACTGGCTATTTGATCCATGAGGCAGATCTGAAAATCTTCAGATGCCAATTACTTGTCAATAGGGAAAACATTGTGCTGAATGTACCATTCCTTTAATGCACCATTTCTCCATGGATCTGCCTGGAGGTATTATGCTCTAATAAGTGCGAGAGGTATCTGCTAAATCTAGGAATGATTAGAAAATTGTTCTTGTTCTGCAGAAAAACCTGGCATCTAGTTTTAGCAAGGTAAAATGGGCTCATTAAGTAATTGATAGTATTGCTATGTGTTAAAAAGTCATCTTGGAAAAATAATTTAATTGAAAATGTCATTTGGATGCATGTTGCGTCACTAAGGCCACTGATCTGCCATATACAAAACCCGCTTTATTACTATTGTCATGTCACTGTTTACTATATTTACAGGTTCACACATTTTAAGTGCGAAAATGTACAGATAGCATTTAAATAGTTTTTGATAGTATATCTCTATGGAGTGAGTTCATTTGTATTAAAACAATACAAATAATAACAGTAGTTTTACAAAAGTACACACATAATTATAACCAGCTGTGCAACTCAAAACAATTGGTGAGTGATCACTTTATTTTAAAATGCCCATAATGTCATACTTATAATGTCACGTGAAATTACTTATAATGAAATATTGTCTATATAGTCACAATAACATCATATAAGATTGTATCATATTTTTCAGATCAAGTTTCTTGATTTTGGTTTTATTGTATATTGTTCAGATTTCCAACAGATGGATGCAATGAAGGATGTTGTAGATTATGTATGAAGGTGTTTTGTACAAGCAGAAATATGTCACTGCACATTCCAGATTCTTATTACCATCATCATTTTGGTGGTCTCACCTTTGGTGAATGCAGGGTATATAGCGCACCCAGGCTGAACATATTAGTTAATGATGTGTGGGCCATTGTGTAGTTGTGTTAAGTCATATTCCATTTAGAAAAAAAAAAGCTATTTATTTGTAAATTCAACTAAGTTCATGGTTCAATAGAATAATTATTATACAAATAAATAGAGATAAGTTTGAAAAATAAGAATTCAAATTTCCGAACCACACAGTTTTACTATTTTCACATTTTTTATAAACAAAAATACAGAATAAAGGCAGATAATAAAAAGCATATTTGTGGACATGAAAGAAAAGGGTTTTGTGTATTTAACACCAGCATTAAAATTCTCATGCAAAGCTGCTGCAATCATGGCTGCTTTGGTACCTAATTTGCCACAAATTTATTTATATAAAATAGTATATCTAAATTAAAATGGTGTTGCCGCTCTCTTTAAATATCCCCCAACTGAATTATTTATTATTATTTTATTAACCACTTGTTCCTGACAGTGCATTTCTTGATTAATTTAATCTACAGATAGTTTGGTAACTTTGCATATGATAATATTACTGATTCTAAATAATTTTTTTGTATATTTTGTACATGTATAGATATATTAATCCACCTGCATAGCTACATATTTCATTTTATAGTGCTTCAAAGTATTTTTCTGAGAGATTTTAAGTCAACAGTAAGATAATTTTTTCATCATTGTAATAAAGTGATACATTTTTATAATTTCAGGACTTATGTTAAATGTTACATCATTTTAAGGGGGAAAAAATCGTTCCTTCTTGTCTAGATGTTTTAACTGCTTTTTAGTTCACAAACTTCTGAATATTTAGTTTATTCTCTCAATATATGTCTTAGCTGTATGTCTACTCAAGACATTTTACAGTATGGTTCAAAACCGTTTCAGTTATAATAATTGATGGCTGAACTCACTGTAATCTGTGTAGCCAGTCAATTGCTAGTATACATTCCGGTGAAATAAGGCCTTATTGCCTCAAAACATTTTAAAGTGCCTTTAATTGAAAAAAAAAGTTTTTCTTTAAACACTGTCCCTTTACAGTAGGGCACAGCCACTGATTTTGACATTAAGAAATTAATGTGTAAAAATATAAACTTAAAGGGTAGATTGAATATTGCAAAGATGAGCCTCTTACCTTGCCATGATCCCATGATGCAATATGCAATTATATCCATTATTGCATCCTGGGATTGCAGCAAGGTTAGACACTCACTTACCATGCCCCATTTACATTACTAAGGGGGTATTGTAATGGAAGTACTGCACCATTTCCGAACCTGGGAGTAAGAAATTACTTCTTGTTTTTTAGATTTTGTGGGCAATGCTATTCATATAGCGTGAGACTGCAAGATTCATCTGTCATAAGAAGGTTTTGCTCCATTTTTATGCTCAGTGGAGGGCTTTTTGCTCCTTTTGGCCCCCCTCTCCCTAAGCTTTCTAGCTGCCTTGTCTATTGTATGCCCAAGTCTTACCCCATAGAGTCATCAATCTATATCTTTCACTGACGAGATCTAATAGAATCGAAACATGTCATGTCTGCAGGTCAGATGATTCCATGTTATTAAGCCAGCAGTTCTGGACACATGCATTAGGGACATGAAGGAGAATTTTGCATATCTCCGCCCCTTCCTCTGGGGAACATGGGAGTAAGAAATGACTTCTTGTTTCTTAGGCTTTGTGGGCAATGCTATTCATATAGCGTGAGACTGCAAGATGCCTTCTGTTATCTGCCCCATAAAAACTTAAGAAATAATGCAGCCCTCTAAAATAAGTGTAAAACCCACATAATTCTGTGATTTCAAATCTCCCTGTATATATTTAGAATAATTAAATATAATGCACCTTAATATCAAGTTGACCTTTTATTTTCTTCTAGTCAAGGCTGAACTTGTTCCTATATATTCCTGAGACACATATGCTGTTGAAGGGTGTTGAGAATTGTAGTTTTAGCATTTCTGTCAGCAGCGTGACTTGCCTTTTTTAAAACAAAGAGCTTCTGTTTTCCTAGTTTTTATCTTGCTGGTGTGGATTTTTTTTTCATTATACAAAGAAAAACTCCAATGCAATCTAGCTATTTAGTGCACACAGCAACAACAAATGGCAACACTATAGCAGATTTTCAATATCCACTGACTTATTCATTAATCTTCACTGGAAAAGGTTCTTTGTCTATTGGATTTCATTGATTTCATTAACTACTTAAATTATCCTTTTTTTAACTCTCTTGACATAGACTTTGAGAGATTAGTTTCTTTGCTTGATGTCTGGAATAGATAGATAAAACTGTTAAGTATTTGGAAATGCCTTAATCAAAGAGATGCAGATGCTTAAATGTACAGTTTTAATATTGCAAATATTGCGTTTTTGTATACAAAATATAGATCAATATAGCAAGAGTCTTAATACAAATAACCTGTGCTAACTTGTTTGTGGCGACTGGCGATGTACTAAGAATAATTGTGATTATTGGGTGGGCTAGGTGGTGCATGCTGTATTGTCTATCATTTTTTGAGTCTTAAGGTTAAAGCAATGTACAAAAATTTTTTTTTTAATTGATTCTAGAAATATTTTCTTTGCTTCTCCCTATATGTACAATTGTCCTAATCATCCCAAGCAGTCTGTACCAATGTTGTTTCATAAGTAATGGCAATTTCATAAGTAGCATGGCACAAAATGTTTTCAAAATATCCCCACCATCTTTATGTGTGTTTATTGACACTTTTTCATGGAGAAACAAAAATATAGCAAGAGATGCAGGACTGTGGCTATGTACCTAGCATTTATATTACAAATGTGTCTTAACTAAAGTTAACTTAACTCTATATTACAAATGTGTCTAAACAAGTTATCACTTTTGGTACTAAAAATAAATATGAGCAGTTTAAGGAATATGCGAAATACGGAGCAGATTTCTTTCATTATTGTATTCATTATATGATGAACATTACATCTAACCTCTGTTTTATACTTGTCTGAATACAAAACTAAGCCACTCATCTATTATTGTGGCCCTTGTTATAATGAAAAGCTTTCTTTTGTTATCCTTGTAGGCTATTAGAAAGGTGTCAGTATAGTAAAATGGTAAATTATTAGCAGATTAATAGTACATTCATCATATTTATATTATTACTAAGAAACGCTCTTTAGTTCAACTCCAGCACAATCACATAAGTAATATTATGTCTGCTTCATTTCCTAATGACATATTAGCTATTCCTCTGGTCTCTACAAATGTTTTCAGCAACAGAGACTTTGCAAATCAAATCCTGTTTTCTAGGATGTGTAATCCAGGCGACTTGCTTGCAATATATTAGTATAAGCAGTAGTACAGTAGTGAAAACCCATTCATTTTTAAGTCAATGTTTATTATTTAACATTATTTCATGTAGTTTAATTTAAGATGTACATAATTGAATGATTTCCCTTTTTTGAATTTAAGTGCAATTCTATTTGTGTTCTCGAGAAATAACCAGGGCCATATACCAAGATCCACTGTAACAAAATGATGTCTTAAAGTTACATAAATGTGTTATGTGAATTTAATAAACTTAACTTTACTAAAGCGACATAATTTGCGATGCTTGTGGGGCTCTCTTTATTTTATGATGCCTATTACTGCAAGCAATGTAAGAAAGCAATAAAAATTCTGGTCTTCAAAATAACATTAACTTTTAAACATGAAATTAATCGTGATTAACATGAAAATATAATACTAATTGTATAGAGATGGCCCACCTTTTAAAAGTTCGGTCAGTTTTTCGAACTTTCGAACTATATGGAAAGTTCGAAAGTTCAAAAGTTTGAAAACGGACCCATTAAAGTCAATGGGAGTCAAATAGTTCGAAAAGTTCTAAAAATACAAATAAAATTTAATGGTAACTTAATGTAAATGGCTGTGAGACCTGGGAAATGGTCTGGGGAACATGTTTGAATATCCAGGACATTCGAAAAATCAATTTTACTCTCACTTGCGCTATTTCCGAGCTCTCTCGTTTGAAATTCGATGTTCGTGCCTAGGTATCATGGACATTTTACTCC